>DWME01004097.1:0-16905 GCA_018244795.1 Parelbella ahira ahira
TTTAAATATCACTTGCTAACGGTGAAGGAAAACATCGTGAGGAAACCTGCACACCTTAGAATTTATAAAAAAAAAATGTTTTCTGAGGTGTGTGAAGTCTGCCAACCCGCACTTGGCCAGCGTGGCAGACTACGGCCAACCCTCTCAATATGAGAGGAGACCCATATTCCAACAGTGGAATGACAAATGGGTCGATTTTTTTTTTTATTAAGCCCACGGAAAAGGTAAGACGGTAAGAACTCTTCGCACCCTTCCTTCCTTCCTTCCCACGACGGTTTCATCCTGACTCATTATTGCATAATGGTATCTATCCATTAGAGACATGTAGCTGGATATTCTAATATTTCTACGTATTCTGCTACATGTTCTGTTCTATTCTGTCTTTTTATGAGTTATGGACTTACTTGTGTTCTTTTTATGAGGCGTTCCTAAAACCTTGCATTGAACAGCTAACTTTCATTGTCCGAATACTTAATTTTTTGTTCTCGCGTACTGCATAACATTGCTTCACGATGAAAAAAACTGAGCAATTATTCTAACGTTCAGTTTTTATTATTGGAATTAGTAACGGGACCAAAGTGTCTCGCTGTTCAATATAGCCACCAGTTGCAAGGTCGTGGCCGAGATTTCGTTTTGAAGGACGGCTCATACAAGTTGTTGCAGCTGAAGGTCGAATTTGTTGTACACTTGTTGCCGTTTTGGGCTATCGATTATTTCATATCCAATCGCGTCTTTGGACCACTTATCAGTGTTGTATATTGCTTATTCATTTCTTGAATTGTCCTCTGATGCTGGCTCGATTGTAAGTAAGCCTTTTAGCAACTTTGGCTTGAATAAGAATTCCATGAATTCTTTAAGGGAGTAACATCTGCAAATTTACTCGAACCCCAATATGATTCTTATTCTATAGTTCCTGCACCGCGAGCTGATACAAAATCAATAGCGTGATCAGATGTACTTAAAGTGCAACTCAAATATGTATCTACATTAATGTTTATGTACTAACTGTTTTAGACTGTTTAAATAAGTTTTATGTTGTGTATGTAAATGATACACATCACAGAAAAATGTTTGTGTAACTATGTACGGTTATCTGAAAAATAGAACAGGCTACCTATTCGCGTTTGCTTGGTACCATTTAACATGAATATTTTACTAATTGCCGTGCAATTTCAATATATCTTATTTCAATGTCAATTGCGATATCACAGCTATCAAACGCATAGATATTAATGAGCTCGACTGTACCATGACCGTGTTGAGAATTTAGTGCGCATTGGATTACTGTCGGATCCTAATCTCGTATACCATTGCCTTGGATAGATACGTTCGGTATTCTGGTATTCAATTATGGTCTCATTGTCGTGTGGTTCCGTATCTATGATAATGGGGTCCACGAGCTGTTTATAGCCCTTGCACTGATTTCTATATTCACTGCATGTATTCAATTGTAACTCGATTTGTAAGCGGATGCCAGAGGGTTGATATTGTCATAGTAAATTCTCACGTCTGGTCATTATCGGACTAAAGTATCATAGAAAAAAGAATTCTATTATGAATATTGCGCATTTTTTTCGCTAGTTTTGTTTTCGGATCCACCACAACCGGCGTGATGTGGATTTTTGCACAAGTGCCTTGAAACAAGTGGCAGATGCTGCAGAGAGTAGAGAAGAAAAAGCACATGCAATCGGCGAAAAGAGAAACAGAGAGAGAGAGGGAGAGATCACGCAATCGCTTAATGGCCCTATATTATGGAGCATCTAATACTTGCTACTCGTATATCGTATGCTGATCACGTATACATGGGTACGCGTGCGGAACTGTGAAGCCATGCAGAGAACGTGTTGTGTTAGGCACAAAGACAAATGTTACGTACAAACAACATTGGGATAAGATATCCAGATAGCACGAAGCCTTTGTTATGAGATGCAAATGACATATGGCGTAAACACATTGACGGTTGTTCTAACATTGCGCCTCAGTGTCTTGTTGCGAAAGAGTAGGTACGTCCAGTTGAAGTTTGGTTATTTAACTTTCTTAATCCATTTTATTATGTTATGACTTTAGACACTATCCGTGTTACTCCGTGTTATGACTTTAGACACTACATAATTATGTTTTATAAATTAATTTATTGTAGGTCCAATTTTAATTTATTTGTAGTTGTTTTTGTTCAGTTGTTATTTACAGATAGTGAAGTACAACTCCATAGAATGACACATTCTCAAACTGTACGATGTATATAGCTTCGAGTTACATAATATGTGTCTTAGGTAACTTGGAATCTTGTCTCCTGATGACCATATCTGAGAAACGATCATGCTTCATTGGTTTTAAGATAGGAAGGCATGTTGTATATGCGACTCTGTACGCTTGAGGTGAAAGTTACAATGTTCGATGACATTTTAGTAAATAATGCTAATGACAGCTAATTATTTTGGAAACACACCTACATCCATACCATATCGACTAGAATGCTTCGGTACAAAATCTGTAAAGAAACTATGTACATTTGTACTAAACGGAAGAAATGACAAATATGTCCTAGATGGCAATCAAATCAACAACTTTTAGCTGAACATTCAGAGTACTTTACAAAAAAAAATGATTCCTTTCGCGGCAATTAAAATCGATTTATATTCGTTTTGATCGCGCAAATGCATACATTACTTACATTCTAATCGATCAGCAGGTATATAATTACGTCTAACGAGTAATTGTATCGGAATCGACACTCGCAAAGGTCCGCAACATGGCTTCCAGCCAGTTTCTAAAAATAAAAGTGGGCGAGTGAACGTTGTGCAAACTTATTATTAGTATCGAATTGGACAGCCGTTGTAACGTTCGATCGTGTTTCAAAATAAGTGTTAAGTAAGTTGAGATTAGCGGTGTACTAACGAGATATTGTTCGAATCATGGCTGTAGATAGTTTGTAGTCGTCGTTACTAATGAGCTGATAAGCCTGAGATCCTGGGTTGCATACCCGGGTCTCAGGTTATTCTTAGTAGTAGCTGGGAGTCTGGATTTGAATTCGATGTATTATTACAATAGGCTCACCCTCTATTCCATGGGACGTATGTACGCGTACAACAGGCCTCTGCCTATCCCGTCGGGGAAATACGGGCGTTATGTTATGTGACATGTTGGAACCGTAGGGATTCGCTACTTAACAGCTAACAAACTGAAGCTCTATGGACCTTGCAATAAAATAAGTCATATGGCCGTAATATTCTTCGACTGATCGTAGTACAATATAATATGTTTACTACACACATAAATGCACATTTGCATGTTTATCAGGCAGCTCATTATCATAGCATAGGTTCTGTCTTGTTAGCTGTCGGATAACCGTCTATGCAGATATGCCAATGTATTTATTAATTCGTTATTTAGGTAATTGCATTCATTCATCGCTTTAGTCATTAATTCTCACATTTATTAATTACTTGATGAATATTTTCATTCATTCATTACTTGATTAAACCTTTAATTAATTCAGTCATTCATTCTTTGATTTATATTCTATGGATTCTAAACTGTATCGTAATCAAAGTATGATATGGAAATGATCACGGTAAGAAAAGCCCAGTTATCAAGAGTGAGTAGTGAAATTGATAACTTATGTAACGGAAGGAAGACGTATCATCAATGCTTTTTCACTTGAACGTTGCGTCAGCGCGGGAAATGAAAACAATCGTTTTTCTTATCTTCCGGTTCCATTTTTGTACTGAGCTCGTTCGCATGGGTGTCACATTTACGAATGATACAGTGGCGTTTTTTTTTCATCTGAAGAGTGGCAGGTAGGCAGTAGTTGTCAGTATGTTGTCGAGAATGTGTTGGTACTCCAGATCGGTATATATACTAAGTTTGAGTAAGTTATTGTAATAATTGTATCTGAGTCTCGGAATGAATGAAAGAATGAACGATGATTATTTGAAGGAACGATGACAGATGCTTCATTCGTGTTTGAACGAATGAACGATGACCGAATAAATCAATGAATGTAAAATGTTTTAGTTCACGCTCATAATCATGCAATTCAATTTTATCAATTGCATGAACGTTCGACTAATTTTTCTTTTGGCCGTGCTCGGTCAACATCACACTCCCGTGTGTAGAGCCAATTGATATTGAACGATCAATGGGCTTGCGCAACGTGCTTACCGCGTGAAGCAATAACTGGGGATTGATGGTGATGCTTTCACACGCTAACGAACTTGCGGCGACGCTATTTCGTGTTGCCATCGCAAGCAAGCTCTACCATATCAGTGGTCATCGGAAATGACAGTTATATTTATCTACGTAAAAATGTTACTATTGGACATTGTGTAGTTATTTTTTTTAATAAAATTCGTTTATTCTAAAGTTTAACTACAACAACTATGCATAGGTTTGCTATGATAACTACATATTTAGATATTTATTGTATTTTTGTTTATTAAAAGATGTCATTATACGAGGAAAAAGGGTGCGTAGAGATCATAAATAACAATAAAAAGATCCTCAAATAACATGCCCAGCGTGGTGAATATGGGCAAAAACCTCCTTTGAACGTGTACAAGAGCGTTGATTAGAAGAGGCTAATGTCCAGCAGTGGTCTGTCACAGGCAGATGATGTTCATGTGAACAAATAGAAAGGCTATGAAAGTTAAAAAATTGTAGAGCTAAAGAGAATATAGAAGTGATCGTTAAAATTAACTCGCAGTTATTAAGTGCTGCCAGTTGATGGCTATTAAAACACGTAACACGGCCATCACGTAGAGTATTAAATAGAAAGCTCTACATAATAAAAATAGTAAAATTACGGCACAGTGAAAGGAAAATTAGAGTTTGTCTGTGTCTCACACGACTCGATAGCCGCAACAAATACACGCCTTTAACACTTCTACATTATTTATCGTGCAAATGTTGGCGTGTAATAGCTCTTGTAAAATGTTGGAAATGGGATTAGAAGACGTTGTAGATACTTTGAAAATGAACGGATCAATGTAAAATAGAGCGAAATAGAGATTTTCCTTGTAGATACTTAGAACTCGTATTTTACTTAATCTGGTTTTTGTAGATTTTTATTGTGGTTTGTTAGATTTTTGAGTTTTGTCAGTAGACTGTAAGATATAGCAAAAGTGTACCTCAGTTTAAATTGAAAAAAAAGGACGCCATTTGATCATCGAAACGACTATATACCACGCAGGTGTCAAGATATCACCTACGGGTTATCCGGTTATTATATAAAAGGTTATGTGTTTACATATTTTATTAATCAGTGTTAAAATCTACGATGACGCAATTGCGCTACACTACAGTTCTATATATAAAATTTCCTTTTATAACCCACTAATCAACTGAGAACGTGAAAATTTAAGTCATGTGATGTAGCTGGACCCGTAATAAAGACATCTCTCGAGTTGGACGACATTGGGCACCAATTGGGTTTGTTTGTTAGAACCTTGGAACACAAAAGGGTGACGTAGTCCAATTAAACCCGTTAATTGGTGTAACAAGTGAACCCATTAGCACTCTACATTCATTTCTTAATTAGAACGCTTTGATATAGGTATGTCTTGTTTTGCCTTGGTATAATACTTGTATGGCCTGTTTTTGTTGAGGACACGTTCTAGAAGAAGTTATTGCACACTTACGAGCACATATGTTTTTATAAATTTGGTCAGTCAGAGTGAATAGGGTTCCCAAAGTATAGGCTTTGCTTAGATTGGGATCCAATGGCCTTGTGTAAATTGTCTGTGGCCACGAATTTAAAAAAATAGTGAACGGATAGTGTTACCACCTTTATTGTTTATTTTACTAATATATGATATATACCGCAATGAATAGAAGTTTTTGTCGCAACCACGCTACAATCGGCCGAAACCTATGAACAAGGATCTGGCATAGATCTGAAAGTAGTTGTGACATCCTGAAATACATCAGTTACTGGTATGTACTTGTATATAATCATATGAATAGTAGAATAATCGTCAATCAATCGATGGTAATAGAAAAACCATACATATAGAAGTACGTTCAATTCTATTCGTTGCTATCTGTGGCTTCCTTCTCGAACATTCGCTGCAGTGATAGAGTGGGGACAACACTCGCAGTGACCACTGCGATGAATAATGCATCCTGTTTCATTTGAACGCTGTGATATATTGATGCACCGATTTGAAAATGATAACTTGCTCGGTTTTCTATTTTTTCTTATAAACGTAATATTACGCCTATAATCCCCGAATAGATAGGCAGAAAAGTGTAGTACACTGTTACGTTCACTTCTGTACATCGGGCTCAGATCCAGATGCCAAGCCAGTACGAATAACTTTCTATCAGAAAATCTAAGTTCACTTGTACCACTTGTATCAAAATTAACTTGTTCCCGACCGAAAAATCGGAACTAGGGCCAACGAGGCAGACCTATTTATCTATTATTGATTTATTTATTTGTTATTTGATTATTTACGATTTATTGTAGTGCTTTATCAAGGACGAATTTAATGCTTTATGAGAGCATGGATGGCGCTAAATACCAGTGATCGCTTGGACAGTTCTATGAAGTAATACTTTATTTGTCAGCTTGGAGAAATACGTAGATCAGAGCATATTTTTAGGGGGACACTGCAGGCACTGATGTGATACATAGTTTATTTATATTTACTACTTATGTGATTCTTAGGCTGACTCTACATTATAAATGCAAGGCGCCGCAAAGACCTAAAACGTGAGATAAAGTTGTTTACATTAGTATATTTTATCTTTAGCCATATAACACATAAAAAGACATTTGCAGATTCCGACGTTCTTGTATCTCTATTATTCGCAGTCCTGTTATCCCTTTTATGTTCCTTTTGAAGAACTCTGGTAGGATAATGCAAGTTTACTTTAAGGTATGAAAGCTATAGACATTTCGAACCTATCTCTAAAGTGTTTTCAAGATTATTCTCTGCCCGTAAACTTGTCCGCTTTGTTGAGATGGCTGTTTTAACGGTCGACAGTGTTGCCATTTGCCAGTTAAATGGCCATCTCATTTTCTTTGTATTTATTTATTATCTTGACGTATTTTAAATGATATGACGATACAATAATATTTAGTACATATATTCCTACCAATTTCCAATGATTGGAAATATGCATCTATTTTTCACTTTGTATGTGTGAAAGCGTCGTTTTCGAGTGTTATTGACCAGCGAACATTTGTCCCTGGACATAGAAGAGAATTAACGTAATGTTGGTGCAATATGGCATTTCGTTTTCTCAGCTTGTATGTAACTCTTTTATTTATTTCTTTATTAACTCGCTGTATCTTGAGCGCCTTGCACACTATCCAGCTATTTACTAAAAATAAAATAGTTTCATGTAATGCATATGTAAATTTAATGTAACACATCACCGATTTGAATACGAGAGAATGATAAGAAATGACTGTAGTGTATTATGTATGTAATGAATGCAACTCTTAGTACATTCTTGCTAATATCAATATTGGATCACGTGTTGGCTGAGTGATTCGCGAACCTGATGGTTCTGCTGGAGGTTGTGGGTTCGATTCCCATGAGGCAAAAATGTGTGATGAGCACGAGTATTTTCCTCTAATATGTATGTATTTATATGCAGATATTTATATAAGTATACATATATTTTATCAGTTATCTGTTAATCATAGAATAGGATTTGCCTAGTCTTTAAATCAAATAACCGCTTCGGAGTTGCCCTATACAATTCAATCTTTTATACTTCGATTAAACGTTAAAGAATTATTTGATCAACTTTTTCTAACATTTGACTACTTCTAACATGAATGTTTTAAATTTTTATTACATAATAGTCTTGTAATTACATAATATTAGGTATATAATACTCATGTGCAGAAACTTATCCGTGGCCTTCATTTGTTAATTTTTATTCTTTACTTCATTGTATTAGCTGTAAGTTATTTACAAAGATAAATAAACTAACTACTAGACTGCACCATTGGCGGAGTGGTTGCAAGCGCGACTATCGGTCGGGAGGTCCTGTGTCCAAATCCCGGCTTGGATACGATAGAATTTTTCCAACTTAGATTTTCTATTAGAATTTTCTAGTAGTGGATTACAAGCGTGATCTTACGTTATACACCAAGAATATCGTCTGTACATTGTTCCGTAGTACTCTTCATTATATGTGCGTTAAAATCATTGACCTTACATCATGAATGGATTTTACAGGAGTGACGTCACACGTGACGTGTCGGCTAGCACACTTCCGAGGCCGTTCAACGCACGGCGGGTATTCATTATTGTGTTATCATCAACAGACATTTATCGTTCCACTGTTAGACACGGTCATAAGGCCCTAGTGTGGTAAAATTGTTAAATGTATTATAACTCAACAAACCTTTGAGAACATTGCAAATTGCTAAGGTGCGCAGGTCCTTAAAGTGTTTTTCATCACCGTTAGAGCTGGCAAAATTTTGTCTTAAGCTCATATTATTTCGTAACGTGAAAATGCTAGGATTCGAACCTCAAACCCTCCACTTGGGAGACTATTATCGCAACCAATAGGTTAACACTGCAATGTGTATGAAATTGCAATCAGAATATATTTATTCATCCAGGTTCTACAGGCAACAATTAATACTACACATTGACACAAAGAAAGAAACAAAAAAAATACGCCGTGCAAAGTTGCCATAGTCAGCCTTATCGTGGTAGATTCCATCCACTGATTTTTGGCATTGCATAATGTTCTACAATGTTCCTGCTGACAGCTGGTAAATAATGTTCGTTATATTTTAAATATCTTCTGTAATAATAATAATACGTGCGACAACTGTTCAAACAAATATGATCAATAATACAATAGAAATAAGAATGAATTCAGATTATGTTTATTTTACACCTTAGTCGTACGTTTTATCGAGGTTATGCTCTCAGTAATCGGTTTCATTTCTCCGAATACCCGCTGTTTGTTAATTGCTTATTTGTTTTTTTGCTTTGCAAATAGGATAAGCGTATTAATTGTGTGTTTAATGTGCTCACCATATTGGACATTGAAGCGCGAAGATACAGAACCCAGTGTTAAATATACGAAAATGTGGACGCGAATGAACCCCTGCATTTGACGCCTGGTTTGTATAGAACTAGCATACCTACTTGAGCGTGATTTAATGTGGGTAGTCGCACAATATTTTAACTCAACGAATGGCAACACCTTCGCCTTTTTGGTAACATTTTTGGCGAGATGGAAACACTGTTGTGTTTCACCCGACATTGCTGAAACTCTAATGTTAGCAACTACTTGGGTTTCAGTCCAAGAAATAATAATGTCTGTACCCATTTAAGTGTAACTCTTAAATAAATTGTTATTTTCTGACATATACATGATTGTAACATGCGCGTCAACCTGAAAGAGATTGTTTGTGTCCAAATAAAGTAGCAACAAACAACGAAAGGTACTTATAATATTTGTTATTAAAAGTACCTGATACCTTACCATAGCTGGAACGCATACCATAAATATAATGAATATTACTTGAAATTTTTGTCTGCTTATATTTTATATTTTTTGATGAAACTTTTAATCGTGACAATTATTATTTCGAAAAAATAGTGATTCCTACATTAGATAGCATCTGATATTATTGGCAACATCATTCCTTCATTATTTTTTAAATGTTTCGACCAGTTAACGTTGCTTGTCTAATCCTTTTACTTTTTGATGCCTTATAGAAAAATTATATTAAACGGTATGGCAAACAAACAGACGCCCATCTGGGGGTAAGCGTTCACCATGGCCCGTAACATTAGCTACATCAGTGCGGTTACCGATGTACTATCTCCTGTCGCGGACAGCTACGAGTTTATAACTAGCTCGAGTTAGAGCTAGAGTTTATAACTATAAAATTCGTGACATATACAACGTGTTTTATGTTATAGCCTCGTATTAATGTACGGAACTATTACGACCTACTTATATGAATTATTGTAATTGTACGAATTGCACAGTACCCTGCCGCCGACGCACGGCGTTGCCGTTCGCGACGAAGTGTGGGCGGATTTTGTTAACGAGATCAAAATTACAATATGTATTCTATCCGATACGTGTATGTATACATTTCGGTGCCCAAATTAACTTTAATGTATAATTTTAGCGGGCATTGTTCTAATTTGCTTGTGTGATTCATAGCAATCCTAAAATGGATACGATTGGACTCAATGTTCAGTGGTAAATGTAGGGGAAACACGTCAGGTTGGTAAGGATAGAGATATTTGGCAGTCAGTGCTCTATGCCTAACTAGTCTATGGGATTTGGCGTGATGACGTCAAAATAATTGATATTCAGTTGTGGTTTAGTTTATAATCTGATTCGGTCGTTTGAAAAACCCGGTTGAATGTATTGAGAACGTATTAAGATTATTTTGTCCAATAGGAATTATGACCAGAGTAGAAGCTGGATGTGTTGGGCTGAAAACAGGGCGCAAACGCACTCATTAGGGGAAGCTTAGCTCTAGTAGAGGACTGAGATAGGGTGAAGGTGATAAAATAGACATCAGTTTTTTTTTATTTTTCCCTTTTCATGTCATATAATATGTTGTTATGTTATAAGATACATGGTGTAATATATGGTAAAAAATATTGATTTTTATATAGAAAATTAAAAAGGATGAGTCATTCGCGTGACTAGTGTTTATCGAGTATTATATGTTATAAAGTAAAATTAATAGTTTTATTATTCATAGTAAAATTCTCATAATAATGTCGATTTGCCAAATCACCGTATTGATTTCCATACATTTCTATATACATTGTATGTATATAGCCTTTATTCTAAAATTATGACATCATTTGGGTTTTGTACATATATAAGTACGTATAATTGCTGTATCATGATCTATATTATAATTAATAATAATAATTTGAATACCTCGTTGGTCGATTGGTTGCAAGCGCGACTGCCGATCGGGAGGTCCAGGGTTCAAATCCCGGGTCGGTAATATTGGATTTTTTCTAATTTAGAATTTCTAGTCTAGTCTAGTCTAGTCCGGATCGGTGCCCGGTGTATGGCAATAGGCTCACCATTTATTACATGGGGCTTAAACGTAACTTGTGAAACGTGGTAGTGTACTATACTCTTCTGCTTACCTTTACGAGGATTACAGGCGTGATGTTACGTTTTCAATATATATGTATTTATACAATGTAGGTTAAGACAGGCTGACGATGATGTTGATCATCGTTACATACATATTTCACTTCGTCTATGAACTTTTGATTTCGTACTGTAACAATATGTCGTGTCAAAACAATAGCAAAGGAAATTGCACACATGTTTTTCTTGCCCATAAACAATACGCTTTGTGTCTGATAACAATGATATCTCCGTGTCACTGAACAACACATGAATGAGTCGATTCGAAGATGTTATTGTTTCAGTGGAGAAAGTGTTTCTATTGACGTGCCACTGACATATTGGTCTAATGTACACTCGTGTAGAATGAAAGTTATGTTACCAAAATGGAATCGTAGGAATTGTTCATTTCTATTTATAAAAATAGCGATTAATATAGATTTTATATTTAACTGTAAGCGTAAATATATACGTATCTGTTTATACAAATTATTGTATTTCTGACTTAAGGAATAACAAACTTTCATATTATAACCTTTTGTCACTTAGTTTTGCCACTTTAAAAAAACTTTTAAACGAAATTTCATGCTGCTAGACTCAATGTTCGCCATCGGGTTCGTCTGTTAAACAAAGAATCAATTTGTTTATTCATGTATATAAATGATTAAAAATAATTTCACAAAACGTCTTTTCATGGTGATACAGATACTAACTAGACAAAATAAAACAAAATGGCGAATTTTTAACAGGCATTTTTTTAAATTATTAAAAGTCATTTATTCCTTAGGACATTTTTTCACAAACATAAAATTTCACTTTAAACACGTTTTAAATAATAATAATATTTCGTAGTTAGCATATAAAATTAATTTGTGGTATTGCATGCGTCATGGTAATGTGCTTAAATAAATAAATAATTAAAAAAAAAACGCATCGACGCTCTGTGTTTGCTCGCAGCAAACTTTGCTTTTCACTTTCATTATAAACAGCTTTCTAAACAGTAATATGTATATGTAATGTTTTCTTTGTTAATACTAAGTGTAACTTTTTGAAAATATAAAAAAGTTAAATATGTTATGAAAATCCTTTCAATCTATCTGATGTTAAATAAGAAAATAGATCTGCTTAGGTGTTAATATGATTATAAATGACATTGAAAAACAGTGCTGCAAGATACTGATTTAAAAATTGCTATGGTAACTATTTAACAATGATAAAATATTCGTAATTCGTAATTTGATGGAATATAAATCTAAACGACCTTGGTAGTTGACGTGCGATTACTTATCATTATCGTTAGATATTATCACTATTAACCCTACCATCGATACACACTTGGACAGAGGTTTCCTTTCAGAATTAGAAGGGTTTAGGCTAGCTTGCCACGCTGGCTAAGTAAGGTTTGACAGACGACACACACACACACCTTAGAAAACATTGGCCAACTTTAAAATGTGCAGTCTTTCTCACGATGTTTTCTGTCGCCATTACAGCGGTATTAAATCTTCCGAACACACCGAAATATAATAAAGAAGTACTATCGCCTTATTCGTCTCGAACATTCGATTACAAATCGATTAATTATTCGAAGTATAAGCAAAAATTAAACACAATACGTAGAAACTTGATGGATGACAATATTTGTGCGCATCTTCTTGATTTCTCACATCCACGAGACAAGACGACTCGGGAAAATAAGCACTTTCACGTGGGAGCGGACGGCATTGCCTCTGACATTTTGTATCGTCGCATCGACAAGTGTTAAACAATAAGTAATTTATCATGCACCCTTTTGAAAATTATAAAATATATTTACGGATGAACAATACAGTTGAATTAAAAAAAAGTTAAAAAAAGATAATATGCAATGTGTATAATTTTAGCGAAGAACAGATTTCCAGCTTAGACAAAGAAAAGAGCAAAATTTAAGTGCGACCAAACGTTACTTTGCCAGAGACAAAGGCGCGATTTTAACTGGGGCAGAATCAAAAGGAAGCGTTGGAGACTTTTTAATGGCGTATCAGGTTTAATTTTATTGACTAACGTGCAAATTTGTATATAGAAAATGTAAAGAAGCGCGGCGACGCGCGGGGACTCGCGCACTCTCGCGTCGGTCTCGAGCAAATATTTATAATTTCATTTTAAACAAATATTTTATATACTGAAATTTCCTAACAGAAGTCCACTACTCGCTTATCTTTTACATTAATACCCGCTCCTTAATACGATCACATCATCCACTCACATCGCAATTTAGCTTTTATACTGTATATCAATAAATACCATTTTCTTATAACCTCTCAAACAGCAAGATAAAACCTTGAGATCTTGTTATGCACCATTGTTTACCGTATGATAATGAAACGGTGACGACTTTCTTCGGTTTTTTCACGGTAAATCGATTCTACGGGGACCGAATAATCGATTTAATCGATTCGTTGCTTGTATACACGATGTCACTGAATGGTGTTTTTTCCAAAATGATGATGGATGTGTTGAAAACCTTTTTAAGATAAGATTGTTGAAGTGAAAAATTCATCTTTTATGTCATTGAACCTTTACATTTTTCCTATCAATCAATTATTATATGACATTGACAGTTGGTATTAATATTATTATTATATCGTTATACCTGGTCACTCAGGAGGTACACAGGGAGCATCGAATACCAAATATCACAGACCTAAAATGCTACTTTCACATTTATCACACTCTTTATAAAAATTATATATTTTTCATGTACTGCGTACTTATTCATTTAGGACTTTTATCACTTTATTTGACAGTTGATCTATTAACACTACGGACTTCAAATTTTATAATGGCAAGTGCAAAGTGGGTAGAGTAGGAAGTATTCGATAAACACATACGACTAGTTTCACAGGGTACATGTAAGAATAGTGTTTGTTTATAGCGCGTTGTGAGCGGTAGGAAGTCAAGGGTGAAGAGTCGTCACGGCCCGCGGCGCTTCCCACGGGCGCTGGAGTACCAGGGTAAACGACTTGTGTGGCTACTGCCTTGCTGGGTTTAGTTTTCTTATTCATATCATGCGGACACTGTCATGAACTGGCCTGTTTGTTCAGTGGTTGGAAGTCTGATTTCTAAGTCGGAGTTTTCAGATCCGATCAGATCGGACTATTTGTAGATATATGATTGAGTGTTCATGTACTATACAAAAACATTCGCATGTTAGATGTTAGTTACTATAGCGCACGCTGTTTAGTTTAGTAATAGATGGCAGTATGTGAGTTGACTTGTAATTATTATTTAAATCTTTAATTCTTGACTCGAAAGCTGGCTTTAAAACGAGGTACTCGCCTACGTCTTTTGTTAGGTATTTATAGATAACAGCTATCCATTACTCACTTATATTCCATGAGTCCTGTATTCCCTTAATATTATCTTAAGATTGGTTATTTTAAGATCATTAATCCACTTCGTATTTCCTCCTTGTATCTACTACTTTTGTATGTTGTGAAGATACGAAGATTCTTGTACAGGTTGTTGACTCTCCGATGAAGTAAACTTTACAAGGCTGACGACATGCGTATAAGAAATCGCTAACAATATTCCGTGCCACATTATCTACGCGATTGTGTAAAAAAACGTTACACAATGGACAGCTAATGATTTGATAAGCGGCATATGTGATTTATATTATAAATACTGTTCGAATACAGTGTACAGCATTATCTTTAATGAGGCAGAAAGATTAAAAAACTTAGCAAGTAATACAGAATAATTAGATTCAGATCTATTTTTTTATTATCTGTCTTTTTTTATCGCGTTTAGTCGTCATACGGTTGGCGCTATTTTTTATTATCTGTCCTGTTTGGTTATCTGTACCACTTGTAATTGTCATGCGCTTGGCGCGACTTGAAAAGTTAATATTATTAGATTTCTGTTAATGATTTATATAACCTCAATAAAAAATATGTACGCTACAATAATGTTTGTTAGGCAATTATTTTTTAACCTCGTTTTTTTAAGATTGCTTTATTACATCGTCAAATTTAGTGCTTAGTTTCGATCTAATTAAATACGACTTAATAACTATACTTTCACTAATAATAAGATAGTTACATTTGCTGTTAGTATCTTATTTTCCATCTTTTACTAAGTGTTAATAAACAAATAAAAAAAATAAGTGGATGGGGAAATTTTAAACAATGAATGTCGTCTTGTGAATGTAGGTTTTGTCATGCGCATAATTTGCAAATAAAATCTCAGTAAACTTAGATGACACCTAATTTCGTTACATAAATATAAACCTTGATTAATTCTGCTATAAATGTACATTTTTAAGTAAACATTGAAAGTATTCTTTATGATTTCTGTATATTTTTAAAATCATATTAGTTTTTTTTTTTTTTTATTTATTTAACAATTTTGTACACATTAAACAAATAGAACAAAGTCATACAAAAGAGATGTTGTACAATGGCACTGCTTATCCCTAATTATCCCTACTAGTTTTTATTACTTCCTCGTTGGTCGAGCAGTTGCAAGCGCGACTGCCGATCGGGAGGTCCTGGGTTCAAATCCCGGGTCGGATACTATTGGATTTTTTTAATTTAAAATTTCTAGTAGTGACTCGGAGTCAGGATCCGTGCCCGGTGTATGGCAATAGGCTCACCACCTATTCCATGGGACTTAAACGTAACTGGTGAAACTTTGGGGTGTAGTACACCCCTCTGCCTACCCCTTCGGGGATTACAGGCGTGATGTTGGGTTTTTTTTTATTAAAAATGCCTTGACCTTGAATAGGGACACCGTCTTGTCTATGGATAGGGATATAGTTTTTTTCGACCTAGTCTTTTCCCGCGCTCTCACACAACCAATAATTTGGTGTATATATAAAATACAATTTAATGCACAGTCACAGCCTGCCTAGCGACAGTAACAGACATATTGGCCATACGCAAGTATGCGTGCCATATGTGAGCAGAATAAACATATAATACCTACTCTTTAGCTTGATGGCGATGCATTGAAGAATATGAATCGTGCTTTGAGTACCTACTCGTATGTTAAAAACTTTATCAACGGCTATGTTGTATGTCAAAAATTATTACGTAATGAACCTTATCATAATCCTTTTCTTTTATAATAAGAATAAAATTATGTACATACATATGTTGTAAGTCAAAAATTATTACGTAATAAACCTTGTCTTAAGCCATTTCTTCTTTTGATTGCTTATTATCTTGCTTTATTATCTGTTTTAAATAGTTTCTCTGAATTTATTTCGGGCGATAATATCATTGTTTCATTGATAAAAAACAAATGCCTATAAAAGTTAGTCGGTGAAATATACTTTAATCTAGGTTGTTAATTTACACTGAAGTTATATTTACGATGTTAATGTATTAAGAAAAAAAAATGTTTTTCTCCATTCCGCTATTGGACACAGGTTTCTACCCTGTATAAAAAAAAACTTATAGGTACTATGTGGAAAAATTCGTCTTATTATGTTTTTTTAACTATGATTCTTTGCTAAATCTGTCAACGTATATTAGATTTACAAATTTAGAATGACTAGTGGCCCAGTAGCTCGAAATTCGATCGTCAATCACAAAAAAATTAGTTCGAGCGTTGTCTATGTTCTAATGTCATAGACTACGCTTATATAAATCTTTACTCTGTGCTACTGACAACCATCCGTCTCATGTCTGACATTGCCAATGGGAACGTAAATAATAAATGTTTCTATGTGTGGGTGCAGTAATGTGCGTTGCACTTTTGTGGTTAATTTAATGTGTTTTTCATTCATTATTTTATAAAAATATTAGCATTCAGCACTCC
>DWME01004098.1:0-16900 GCA_018244795.1 Parelbella ahira ahira
TAGGTCCGCAAGTAACGCTCCAAGTGACATCTTCTGCAGGCGAGAAGGTGAAAAGCGAAACTGACTTGATTTTTATTACCATGACAAATAATTTTTTTAAATTATATTCATGGAATATTACATAGTATACACAAACAATATCACATCTATTACCGCTGAGCTGTTTTTTCTACAAATTATAATAAATATTGTCTATGAATACATTGCTCACATTTATTCCTTTTCTACATTTTATTAAACCTGATTTTGGTTTTTCTATGTTTATGTTAAGGTTCTTATTTATTTTATAATAAGAGAATCCGAAACAATTCCGTACGTTTATTGCAGAGTGCCCTGAATTATTTATCCTGGCAATGCGTGCGTGCCATTTTTATTGTAATTTTGTTTTTAAATTGCGCGCCGAAGTCTTTCTCTGGATACTAATTAAAATATTTAAACATGGTAACCATTTTATACACATTTTAATGTAAACTCATAACAGCTGTAAGAAAAGTAAATAAAATGTTATGAAAAACGATTGTTTCGTCCATATTTGAAATAGGATTCAGTGTACCTAAATAATTCCTGTGCACATTTCTTTTGTTTTACACACTAAGCAGCCGCTTTTAAAGTTTTTCTGCATGGAACAAAAATATGTTTTGGATGGTTTAATGATAAATGGACAACCTTTAACGACATTTAATGTGAAAAATACGAGTTAAAAACAAAAATGATATATTATATATTTTAAAAGGGTTAATGTGATTTTATACCGGTCATGCATCGAGGACACCGTACCACATGCTATCGACCGTAGCGGCACTAGAACAATGTGGAAACAAAGGGATACACAAACTGGAATGAAGTCATAAAATTCTATATACGTTCTGCCTGCGCTGCTTTGCCTTTATTAAAAAAAGAATTCGGTTGGTTGTTATTTACTGTTGTTTAGTATGCAGGCTTATTAGAAAAAGAAAAAAATACATAAGATCTGCAAGGATAGAGATACTGGGCATTTCGGGCTCTCTGCTTTCCCCTTAACGTGCTATATTTCGGATCGATGTCTAAAACCGAACACTTTTTTTTACGAAACTTGGAAGCGTTTTACTATATAATACACTTTTTTTAAATTGTGAGACTCAGATTAATTTTGCTGGGACTTTGTTGCGATCGGGTGAGCTCGATAAGAAAGAAGAATGTAACATCGCGCTTGTAAATCCCAAAGAGGTAGGCCGAGGAGCATAATCCATACCCACGGTCATCAGTTATGTTTACGTCCCACTATGGATAAGGTCGTGAGCTTATTGCCATACATCGGGCGTGGATCCAGACTCCGAGCTAGTACTAGAAATTTCATGATAGAAAAACCTAATAGCGTCCGATTCGGTGATCGACTTCTCGTAGTCGCGCTTGCAACCACTCGACCAACGAGGCAGTCAAATACGGCACTTGATTTACGAGAAATGTGTTGTATTTACAATTGTGTTACTAAATTTTATTGTTTTCAACAGCTGAATGTTCTGTAGAAAATATATGCTTCGAAGTACCTAGCAAGCATTATCATTAACAAAAACGGAAAGAGAAGTAATATTCTCTGTCAAATGTAAAATGCGTTGTCCTAAGCGAACGTATGAGTGAAAAATTAAATGTTCTGGAAATATCTTATAGAGTGAAGGAACATGCAGCGGTCAAAGATGTAATGATATACCAATTATGCAGCCTGTACGGCAAATGGTCATTGCCTTTCATGGACATCAGGAAGGGAATATCACTGTATGGATAGGGCTGATTAATATTCATTAGTTTTGTTCGAACGGTTGATTGAGTATAAATATTCGTACGTCTCAAAGTATCTATTAAAAAACTTTAATATTATTTGCTACAGCTTATGTAATATATCACATTGTATATATACATATTTTCTTGCAATGGCGTCATTATATGTATGTATATGGTTTAATGTTCATATGAACCCCATCATAATTATGATCATAATTAACACTGTTATTATAATAATGTTATAAATACAAAATCTTCAAACATTGGACAACGGTCGGGGAATGTGTTGAAATTTTGTATAGTGATAGCATGAAACTTAGAAAGGGGATGCCACGTGGTTTTTTTTTTTAACAAAACACAACATCACGCGTGTATTCCCCGAAAAGGTAAGTAGAGGAGTATAGGTACTATTCACAATTTGCATCAGTTATGTTTGTTATAATATGTTCCATGTAATAGAGAGTGCCTTATACCAGGCACCGACTACATTGTGTGGAAAAATTTTAGATTTTCACGCGAACAAGCCGTGAGCTGATAGTGGTAGAAAAAAGTTAGTGTTGTATCCCCGTCTAACTTCCGCGCTGCGGCCAGCACGAAGACTGCGCGCGCATACTTGCGCTAGTGTTGTACACTGACGTGTTTCATTTTAATATTTTTACTACCTGTAATCTTTTATTTTTTCATTTATTTCTGTGCGTCGCCAATACTACCACGCGAAATTAAATCTTAAGTAATTCCTACACCGGACAAAATGAAATCATAATTACAATTTTACATCAAGGGGATCTTGTAATTTTTTTAAGCAACATTTGAACTGGGGAAGATATTTATCTTATCTAAATATATAAAATATGAATATAATTCATTTTATAGGTATTATAATATTCATTTTTTAGGGCCCAGATATTGTCTTTAATAAATATGTATATAGTGGAATGTATAAAACAATTAATATAATATGTGTTCGTTGACTCCAGTATTACGTTTGCCATAGTTGCAATGGGACATTTAATTATGTCTAGCCACGAAATAAAGTCGTAACACGCGCCCACGAAAGGTTACGAAATCTTAAAATAATCCAAATATATTAATTTATAAAAAAGAGGTTGGTGATAGGTATACAGGTATAAGTACATTAATGGTCTCATTTGATATTGGCATATAATCTAGTTACAAATAGTTGCGTACAAAGATTGGAATATTAATATAAAGTGCCAATCGAACTATAAGGTACATAACAACCGATCGAGTGCAACTAAAACAAATTTTTAAGTAAATATTTTACAAGGGTTGACTGGTGGAGAATGCCACTAGGCACTAAGTTCGCCCTTTGTTATGCCCGTATATGGTGTACAATAAAGAATAAATAAATGTTTTGCTATTTGCTTTAATCGGCTACAGCGCAAACTAAAACGCACATAAAACAACCCAAATAGATTTCGCGATAAATAAATTATCGTTGGCACTTTTAAGAAATCTCACAAACCGTAATACATATAGAAGTTAACAACCCCTCGGTCCACTTAGCTATTCTTTGTGCATTCCAACACTGAGGTACATTAAAAAGCAGACGTGTAATGGGAGCATTAAAGTCAATAGATGTAACATAACAGCAAGTCTACACTTTGTCGGTTAACAGGTAGTTCGGTAATAGAGTGATAATCGGTTAGGTAGAGTTTAAATTAGGTGCGCGAGCTTTATCGATAAGGGAGCGAGTGTGTTGCGGCATCGTACCGCGTCAGACGCCGCATGGCCGAGCGGGGCAAACACCGCGTCGCGCCTATCCCGGCGCCGACAAAAAAACAATACGCGTATGTCCCCTGTCCCCGCTCTGAGGAAGTGGGCACGGAGTTCGCCCTTCAGCTCCTCCGCAGCCACCGTCCTGACGAGCCTCCAACACCGGAAAAATCTCCTTCAGGTAAGTTATTGCGAAGTGAAAAACAACTTTTGTTCGTTGGCGGGAAAAGTTTTTGACGGCACGTTCGAAAGTAAGAAAAGGGTATTTAATTGTGCATTTGTATCAATGCTGTTATTAAAAAATTGATTAGAAAAAATTATTTTAAAATAGGAATTCTCAAAAAATTACAACTTTATTAAAATTAATACGTTTTGTGAATCTTAATAGCGTTCTTAAATCATAGTCTTTGACTAATATTAACATATGCAAAATATTTTTAAAACGTTTTAATCTGTTGTAATGTTCAGTGTTTTTTTTAAACGTGTCACTTTGAAATTTCTGTAAGTGCGCTGAAAATTGTTGACGTGTTTTCGTTAAAAATAAATATTGACACTGTACTATAATTTCATTTTCATATTTATATCGGTGCTTTAACCTATTGAGCTAACGAGTAATTTTTTTTTATTTAAAATTTCATTTTATATAGTAGTGGGCGTGCTATAAACTTTTCTGAAAACTTTTCATAAGATATTACAATGATAAAAAATTGGCTGTTAAGTACTTGAATTTTTCTGGAACATTCTATACTTCCAATACTTATCAATTAATGAGTGTAACAAGACTGATCGCAGTTTAAACAATAGATATTGATTAGCATTTTGTGTTCTTTATTTATATGGTAGGTAAGTCATTTGTGAATTACAAAAATACATATATATATTACAGTAATTTAAGTTGCATAACATTATTTAATGAATGAATTCGACCGTTTAATGAGAGAATTTAAAATTTCCGATGTACGAGTTACTTATTGACTTTCATCCTTGCGTTCCTCTATTAATCTGAATTTCACAGATTCCACTAGATTTATTGTCGCTTACATTTTTCGTTAAATTAAAATTTATCGCCGCCTTTCTTGTTGCGGTTTTATTAATTTTTAATTCCATGTTGCGTGTCGATATCGAAATGTTAGACACACGATCGGAATATATAATGTTTGTTCGATTTTTATAATATAATACAAGTACAATTACTAATGAACACTTAAAGTGTAGAAATTAGCACACCAAATTAGTTCATTTCATTTGTTTCAATTTCAATCTTTCTTTTTTAACGTTTTCTAACTTTCTCTCACTTGGTCAGCAGGGCAAACTGCCTTTAACCTTACTCTGAGGGGAAATCCCTGTGTAATAGTGGAAAGACAAAACACACACAAGAAGAAATTGATATGGAAAATTTAGCTAGGTACTTGAGGATAAATATAGGAAGGATAGGGCTGCTTTATCAAAACAAACTTGTCAGACTTGTCAACCAAAAATTGTATGTTCTAAGTAATATTACAAATATTTAAATTCTCTTCTACAGTAATACTTCACGCTTTTGACCCAGTACATATAACATCTAATCCAAATTAGATGTCTAATGGATAACATGGATAGGATATATACCTGTTATTTAAATTCACGACCTTGTATACGATAAATAGTAGATATGGTGACAGAAAATCTGAACACGTCTAAAGCAGCCACCATCCATGGAGCAGTCACCAACCGAACGTCTAATCAGTAGTCAATAGATCTTGACACATTTCTCTCTGCTTCACTCCATCTCTTAGTAATCGGGTTCACGGTCTCCACACTTCAATTCTCATTTGCATCATCAGCCAAGTTTTCATACGTTTGTGACATTGTTCTAGTCGCTTTACATGGACTGACGTTTGTTAAGAGATGTATGAGTTTAGTAATCACGTTATAATTTGGAACAATTCGAGTTCAGCTATTTATTCTATTTTTGCGCAATGGCTTTCTTTGTTTTTAAATAAATAATTTTTGCACGTCAAGTGTCCATACCTATCTGACAAATATTAGAATATTAATTAAATAGCAAAGAAAACATAGTGAGATAAAAAGCTAAGTATGCACATATATGAATATAACTAGCACTACAAGCATATTATATAAAAAGAATTGATGACGATGACAAAGTTGTTTCGTAATATGATCATAAAGACGTGGATAAACTAAGTTGTTAAAAATTTCAGAGCGAATAGATAAACAATTAAAGCGTAGTTTTTTTTAGAACGTAACAAATTTAAGAAATTGAGTTCAGTGGCAGCGTGTAAGGGAATTTATATTCTAACTCGAAAGCATTGCTATACCAACTGTGAAGTTCGTAAATTGTTTGAAATTCGAAACAAGCACAACCAGAGCTACATCTATTTAAGCCGAGAAGCAATTGGTACTGTTTCATGTTTTGGCTTGAAGGCTGTAGTTATAAGCGTTCGTCGTCCGGCGTGCCTACCGAAGCCTCTGTTATAGTAACTAACCCTATTACTGACATAGTTAACCTACTCTCCTACTAACATCGGTATACTGACAAGACTGAGCAGTCCTACTCTCTGCAGTCCTGAAGATAGTTAATACTTATTCATATTATTATTACGAACTAAAAGGAGTTGCACCAACCCTCATTGAATAGCTAGATGCAATCCTATAGTCTTGTCCAACGTCGATTGCAGAATACGTCCAAAGATGCTTGGTCGGTATTTACTGTCTTAGAGTAAAAAATTTGTACTGATCAATATTGAATTTTTTTCTCTGACGTGTATGATCTATACAGACGTTTCAAACATTATTTAGAGACTTATTGTGTAGACTCTTGCAGTCTCAGCTTTTATTTGACCTTAGAACAATCTATATTTCAATGGGAATGGCACTAAAAATAATGTTTTTAACTTTTCGCGCAGCTACATATGTATGTACATTGGCATTCTGAAAGCATTTTTATTATACGTTTTCTAATTGAGACATGTCTGATGTAACAGTTAGTTTTCATATATTACCGATAGATGTCACCCTTATTGCATGCGTTCACACACAATGCACTTACGTAAGACATTCTGGAATCTAAGTAATTTATAAGATAATTTTCAAAAATGTTATCCATGTTACGAATTTAATGTTAAAGAATAAACGTTTTTTCATATAGTCCAAGGGGCTAAGGGCGTGTGCATTCAGTCTTAATCACAAAACGATACAAGTTCTATTTAAAACTGTAACTCATCAAGACCCTCTTTTATTTTTTACCTTGCAATAAATCGTTGCCATGTTTAAAGAAAAAACGCATTACTTTACTTATTACACATCCATACATAGCATGCCAGTGAACGATATTTTTGGTAAATTTGTTCTGGAAAGCAAAATTTTAGTAACATTATATCTGAATCCCATCGATGAGTGGTTTCAGAGGGGCTTAAAAGCCACGGAATTTAATATACAGTAATTTGAGATGGGAGAGGAATATTATTGGATATTTCAAGCCATTTTGGAAAGCACAAATCTTATTGTCTATTTATTTTTGGCAGTCAATATTACGATTTGTCGTATTTGTATCTTGTGTGCACATATACGACCAAATCAGATTTAGTAGACACATTTTGTTTTAGGCACAAATCAACTTTGAATATATATATGTATATGTCATCGAACAAGAATATTGGTTATTATGACCTGTTAGTCACTTTGTTCAGCGCAGGGATACGCCTGAAGTAAAATCCTAGGTTTTATTGCCTTTCGGCCAAATGTCTAAGGACATGTACCTACTGTCGTCTTTACCATAATATGTATGTAAATAAGTCCGTTAGTCCCACTGTGACTTTCCAAAATGCTGCAATCAATGTATGATCAAATATATAAATAATATATGAAAAGTCCAATTTTATTAAATATCATTTGCTATTGTTATAATATCAAGCTTAGTCCCTTATGGGCAAGCCAGAAAGCACAGAGTGACAAATATCAAAAATGTTAACAATCATTTTCCATAGCACTTGCATCCGTCAACATCTGCATTGTATATGTATTATCATTCTTTTCCTGGAAAGACTGATATGTATCAAGATGTTCGGAACTTCCTACTTTCAGTACAGACTAGCATATTTCAGGGCGGTCTTGAAATATGCGGCACACGTTGGCGATGCGTTGCTTTTATAAAATTAGTCGACATGCTAACTGTGTGTGCGCCAAGCTCTATTTATGACGAGACACGGTACGGAACCATTTTGTGTATTATGAGAATATCCTAATTTAATTATTCTAGATTTTTCCATAAATCATCGGTAAAAACGAGAGGCTATAACAAGAAACAACTAAATAGGGTAGTAAAGATGATTTACGATTTTGTTACGATATTTATGTCAACGAGTTTAACATGATCTACAGACAATTTTAAAACGATATGATTTCATACTTATGGTTTAAAATAATTACCATGAATTGAATAGTAAGTAGAACATAAAAATCAACTACATATTTCGAATCGAAGCGAATACGATGGGTAAAGAATGTCCTGCATATTTTTCGAAGCTGGCAACATTATCCTGCGACATAAATTGATTGTCACTGCTAAACAAGTTGGAACGAGCGGACGTCATTGATGAGGGGCAATGCATTAACACAACAAGTTGATTGAGCTGTTATGTTTATCACGCACACATGTGCATGCGTCCGTGTGTTGCTGGACACATAAGCGACCATTCGTCAAATAATCTATAAGATATTAATCGAATTAACAAGTATATAAATAATAGTTTACGAAACCAGGGTATATATATATATGTAGAATGATGATCGGAAACACGTAAGGACAAAAGTATTTGGCACTTGGTGTTTTTTGAATTTAGGCGAACATTCAACAAATGATCAATGACATATAAATAAAATGTAAAAGCAAAATATTATAGAAGCTGAAAAATTACGAGCTTTGTATATTTCGCTTCTCTTCATGTAAATCAAGAGTCAAGACAATAATATGCAAATGTAGTTAGTTTTTATACATCTCTAAGTAAAAATGTGTACGTAACTGCTCAATATTATTGTAATACAACACTAGCTTAGCGTGAGAAAATACGTATTATTTTTTACATACATCGAACTGTTTTGTCAAGTACAGTATCGTCATAGCCACTGTGATCGTTCACCGTCTATTGGGCCTCCGTCTAAGCCTAACTTTCAAATCATATACTCAGTTTGCTTTAGATAAAGTCATTAATGACTGGCAGGTTATAAATTATATCTTATTATAACCATCAATAGAGAAATGAAAATTACTAAAAATACGACTAAGAAACTGGTTATTAATATTAGTGTCAAATTAAAAAAAAGCGTGGTTATTCTGACATGAACGTTGTTACTGGCAAATATGAAGCGAGATACTGCAATGCGCTTTAAACGCCTGCCCCATCCTTCTCTTAAAACAATGGTTTTGTCCCGTTCTATATCGTATACAGCGTGAAAATATTAATAAAACTTAATTAAAACGAACGTTAAACAGTGTGTGTATTTCGGAGCTAACTAGCTGATGTTAAGCGTAAAGCATTTCAAATAATGATAATAATCATTACTCGACTAATCAAAAAGTTATTTAGCATTAATATACTGCTAGAAAAAAGGTTGGAACCTTTGATATTTATATGAAATTTGTTCCATACCTATCATAAAATTCATTATGCATTTAGTGTAGACTGATAAAACATAATAATATATATTTGCTTGTTGTATTTTATGTATTCATTACTTATCGTTAAATATTTAATGACTACCAGTGTTATAAAGAAATATTTTTGTATGGCAATACTGCAACTTATGTCATTAATGTCATTTAGCTCCATGACAGGTGTAGATTAAACTTTATTTTATTATCAAGTCTCAGAGCGTCTAAATGTTAATATAATTAATTTAAGGATTTGTATACATTTATAAACTAAGGTCCTCCGAGTCGCGCCCGGCAGAAATTCGCGCGCCCAAATTATTATTTTTAAAAGGCCTACAATGAGGCAAATGACGGTCGCGCCAGCGTACCAAAGCTGTCGTACTTAGTAGCTACATCATTATGTACAAATTAAACGTCGGCTCGAGGCATCTGCATTGCGTCTAACATTGTGTGACTGAATATAAAATTTTCATTTTAATTTATGAGCCAAATTTCAAAATAATGTCAGTTAATCAGGTAAAGTTTACTGCTCAAGAATATAATTTGGCATAAAAATAGTACTATTACACGTTTGGCTAGATATATAAGTTGCTTCGTTATTCTTCTATAAATAAACCTATAAAATTAAACAAACTTCTATTTATTGGTATTAGGTATACATATGTACATAAATAAATACTTCATATTCGTTTAATTACATTTAAGTATATTATATAAAGAAAAGTAAAACAAATAAATGTAGTTGGCCAGGTGGTCAGAGGATTTGAAGAAGACAGCGGAATACAACGGGATTTACAATGTCTGTGATCGGCTGGCGTGGCGTCGGCTAGAGGAAGTCCAGTCGTATAACCTGTAGTGATTTTGCAAAGGCCGATTAATGGAATTCAAATATATGTATGATGATGTTAATAATTTAATGTAAATATCGTTTATGTATTCAAGTGAGCAACAACAATAATTTAGTCACGTTAATTCTGTGGACTTAACATGAGGTACATCTCTATGTTTTTTGCATAGGTACTATATTCCATCAAAAGGACGAATAAAGTAGGTTATAGTTACGGATAATTGCAATATATTCCAACATATTTTTCGTACACAAACCGAACTGTTTTGCGTGTGTCTCGTCTACATTGTCTCGTTTTAGTTTTACCCGGATATATTCAAATAATGCAATGACTTTTACCAGCATCGTAAAAGGCACGCAACGTACTAAAGTATTGCCTACCGAAGTCGAAGTTGCTGTATGCTTTTTTACATAATAATAATCGACCCATTGTCATTCCACTGTTGGAATATGGGTCTGTATGGAATATGGACTTCACACGCCTTAGATTTTTTTTTTAAATAAGTTCTAAGCAGTGTAGGATTCATCACGATATTTTCCCTCACCGTCAGAAAGTGATATTTAAATTCAAAACGCACTTTTATAAAGAGATGTGCGCCATGGATCTGAACCAAGCACCCCCGGAGTGAGAGGTTGAATTCCTTACCACTAGGCTATCACTGTTTTTCAGTAGGTATTTGGTCACATTGAAATGAAGTTTAATATTATGATAGTTTTATGTTCTGGTTCTCTCGCTGCAGTGCTTATAGCATGATTTGAAATATCATCTACTGAAAAGCAATTATTAAAGATCGTCGTCAAATAAAAGTCAAGTCGAGCCATAGACCATTTCTAACGAGTCGTTTATCATTATGATAAATTGATGAGGCCAAAAATTTGTATACAGAACAGACCTGTATACAGAATATTGTTGATAGATTCATGAAATTACATTTAATTGGATTGATTCCTATAAACTGGTAACAGCACAAAGGACGATTATTTGCAAAGAACTAGAAATACTCTAGTTCAAAATGATTTTTTAAAAAAGATAAATATCCGATAATTTGAACAATGAACCACGATTCGCATGAACAGTGCGAAAATAATGAGTAATACACCCTTTGGGGAGGCCTATGCCGGTGTTCATGAATTGAATTGATATAACATGGAAAATAAACCGTGTCTTATTTATTCTTAGGTAGATATTAATAATAGAAGGGAAATTGTCTGAAATCTCCTAAAGAAATGCATATAGGTAAGTGTATTAGCATATACAAGTGTAATTAAACTATTGGTACTAAAACGAACACCTCTAATTAATGTTAGATATCTCACTAGACCCAGAACTAAGGTCATATTTCATTATTTAATTACAGTACGTCATGTGTGTAGGCATTTACTAGGGAAAATGTAGAACGCCTAATTACATATTTCATCAAAAGATTAGACTCATTAAGGGCAACGGTGGGAATGTACATAGTTCTAATTACGAACATACCTTTAGTTTTGTTAGTAGGTATTAATTTCATGAAATATTATTCAAAATACCGTTCACTTAGCGGCACTTCAACGGATCCCTTTAACCTAAGAATATTTAGGATATTAATTTAAAATACATAATAAGCCATTAAAATATAAAGCAAATTTATGTTAAATGGTCTGACACTTTCAACGTAAATGTCTATCCATAAACAAGCCTACTAAGACATTCATGACAGTCAATTTATTTCCAAAAATCTGGAATTCTCTATTTCGCATTATTTAAATATCCAAACAACGACAACTGATACTGTAATTATCGTAGGCTTTTCTGAAATCCCTAATTACACAACGGGCCTGCCTTTATTGGAATGGTTATACCTTTTATGGTCGTCTGTATCTCGTAATTACTTTGCAGAAACATAAACTGGCTTTTTCGCTGAATATTTAGTGTGTTCGACAGTGTAAATATTTATAATTAGCGCATGATCAACAATTTTATTTTAACCTTAAACACCATATTAAGCTCAATTTTGCTAATGTAAAGCGGGCATAGCTCAGACATGTTTTGTTTTTTTTAATGTCTGACTAAAATGTGGCTTACAAGAAATTATTCCGAACAGTCTAACAGTTGTAGCATTGTTTATTAGGCTTTCTCTTATTTATATTTGTACAAATCCTGAGTTTCTTTAGATGATATGTTCAATATAAGTTAATACTTAAAGCCGGATACTCTAATCCTAAGAGCCCATACCAGTATTAGGATCTTGAGTAGTAAGATTTCGTTACTTTTATATCAAAGATTGCTTTTAGAGTTTCCGAAATCAGTTTCTTATTTTGTCTTACGCGCATTACATTGTTAAGGATATTAATATCAAAATCATATTGTGACTATAATAACGTGCCTTATGTGAGTTATATGAAAGGTAATGTTGCTTCTACGATTCGAATTGACCATTATTTTTAACTGCTCACTTGCGCGATATTATATGTCTTCCTCCTAAATCGCTTTTGGAGCATAATGACGTGGGAATTTTGTAAAAAGCCTATTTAAAGCCGGGGATGCATTTGCACTTTCGTTTCTGAAACTGTCGAAATATTGAAAAAATCAAATTAGAAGCAAAGAAAAAGGACGTACCTGCTTCTTTCATCTTTACATTCTCTCTATTATTTGTCAGTTTAAATTGCAGCCATAGAATCTACAGTTGAAATTAAATTTTGAATAAAATGTAAAAATGTAGCTGAAATGATTTGTGAAAGCAATTTTGGTAACGCTGAGCTATTACGATGTTATAATGGAGGCTGTTTCAGTAAACGCTTCTTATTTGTTAACAATTTGCTGTTGTGAGTTTCTATTATTGTTATGACGAAGACTAGCACCGTTTTTATTCATTTTTTGGAAAAATTCTAACGTCTAACTTTCTTTGTAAAGTTACAATTTTGTAAAATTAATTCCCATGAGTGAAACTTATAAAGGTTACTCCGAAAGAATTGCAACATTAAATAGTTTTCACTCTGAGTATCTTTTGCTTCTACTAACAGGAATTCGAAATGTACTCACCAGAAGATCAGTTAGACTTAGTAACCGAATCTCCTAGCGCTCAGTATAAATTGTCTGTGACACCGAGCCGAGGTTATTTATGTTCTTGATATTAAGCTACCCGAGCTGGAGATATTTATCTATTTCTACATGTGTTTGTAGTTGTGTCTTTGATAGGGAGAGGCAGCCCAGTAATGGACCGTGATAGACTGACGATGATGTGAGTGAGACTTCGAGTTTGTTTGTACTACATTCCAAATTGTATTTTGCAATAAGTAGGTATTCATAATATATAATATTATATTGTAAGTTTTTTATAATTTCTTTTAACCAACAAATTTTCTCTAGAGTGCTCTCATATACGCTTTCTAATGAGGGTTTAAGTGTAGGATTAGAACGGATGACAAGAGCGACGACGTTTAACAATAAATTGGAATAAACCGGCAAAAAGCTAGTAATTTGATAAAATGTCTGGCGTATTTACTCTACTTAAACCATTGAAATTATTTGAAATAATGTACAGTTAATATTTTGATGTAACATGTTCATTTTAAGAAAAAAAAATATTGGCCAGAATAATGACCTATTTAAAATTAACTTTTAATAAAAAATATCTTTTAATGATAATAAATCGACCATTTTTAGCTTACATGCGACAAAGTATGAGAAGAACAAACTACGTCGGTTATAAACATAACATCTTCCAGAAGATTCCAAAACTTTGCAAGGATAAAAATAAGTAATACCTACACTGTGAACATTATATCTCTCAGCGTTTGAAATAAATTTCCTCCGAGTTGGTGCTAGTGTTATTTATGTTCTCTATATTAAAGTTCATGAGCTAAAAATTTTCCACTTAACTGCAAAAAGACTATTACCAAGTAAGGTTTATGTGACTTTCTGAATTTAGTTACGTTGTGTTATCTGCTGTAATATGTAGTCCATGTCCATACTATTATTATAAATGTGAAAGTGTTTATCTGTTACCTCTTCACGCTTAAACCGCTGAACCGATTTAGGTGAAATTTGGTACAGAGATAGTTTGAACCCCGGGGAAGGACATAGGCTACCTTTCATTGCGAAAAAGGAATTAAAGAGGTTGAAGTAGGAGATGAAAATTTGTACAAGAGATTTGAAATAAAATAATGAAACATTGTGTTTAGGCACTTAATAAGAAGTAAATCGATATTTGTTTTAGCATTTTTGAAATTACGACCTACATGGGGATGAAATAGTAGATAAAAGTTAACATGAAAGACCAAACAAATCAGTTTATGTTTACGATGCTTCACACAAATAGTCCTTTGTCAACAATAACATAAGTTCCTCAATTTATTCTTCGTCAACAACAACAGAAATCGCAACAGTACTTCAGATTATATCTACATTTATAACAACAACAATCGTTCCACTACCTCAAATTAACCTATTTTGTATTACATTTACTTATGTACATCACAAAAACATTTCCCGTTACATTTTACTCTTTGATTAGAATTTTTCGTGAAGCAAGCTTTCGTTCTCCGTGCGACCTGTCCAATTTTCACCCTAACAAAAGGAGAGGTGTCTGCATCTTGCACTATTTCCGTATTCAACACGACAACGTTATGTCAACACGGTCAACATATGACTACTTGTATTATTATACACAAACAGTGAACCGTGAGTGTGTGAAATGAAATATGACTGGTGACGTATTCAGATATGTAAATTGTTTAAAAGGTTACAATATACTTGTGTTTTGGATATCATCGACTCGGTTGCCATTTTCGTGTTGGACATGGGTCCTTTTCTGAATAGATTAATGTCATACAGTAACTTGTTTGAGTATTTGACAGGTATGGTTCATATGTCCTAAACAGTCTTATGAGTGAGTTCCTAGCGTTTAGATTTCGTCACGACTTCTAGTGTTGCCATTATACGAGTGAAATCATAAAAAATTCACAATGCTAATGTATATCCTACATCCTGAAATAGGAGGCTGAAAAATAACATCCAGGCTGTCACCGTCCATTAACCATTCCGGCGCTTTGTATTCGAAATGTGCTTCTTGCTTAACAAGTTTTGTTGCAGGATGAGTTGGATTTGAACTGCAACATCCACTTCAGAAATTTAATCCGTGAAATTTAGCGAACAGATTGCTTTTCAAGTTCCAGTTCGAAACTTCGACTTTAGACTGATTACTTAATGTTTTGTTTCAATAACAGTATAAATGCGATGGAGCCTAAGGTTTTCAGGTATGTGGCATGATGTCCAGTTTTCTGAGAGGATATTATAGGATAGAGGATTTGGACCCAGAACCTCTCGATCAGCAGTCGCGCTTGCAACCACACGACCAACGAGGCAGTTAAGCGAGTTTTTTAAGTAACTAAGTAATTATTTAAGCGAAGTAACTTAAACATATCCAGAGAAAAAAATATACATTGAAAAAACAAAAGTGGGTAAATAGTGAATATGATAACCCAAAAGGACTTCAAGAGCTGGTGATCTCGTGAAAGCTAGTCGTAAATTAAAACCGAACGAATAATATTCTTTCCGAACCGAACGAATAGTATTCTTGTCTGTTCCGCACATCATTTGAATTTATCATGCGGTATATTAAATGCGGATAGCTCTTGCAGGTTCGTGAATGCGGGTTCAATAGATCGGCACGTCAGTGTTCCTGCAATGCCGGTTAGATGTTTGCGGATTTCCTGCCTTCGGTGAATCTAATTTTTTACCCTAGATATTACCAGTTTTATGATAGTAATTTCGATAGATGGTGAACTTATGTTTCATTAAATAAATTAAACTTTTAAAACTACTGAAATAAAATATATGTTTTACAATTTCAGTGTTGCCACTTTGACATAGAAACCTCAATAATAAGTATTCTTAAATATTTAAAGACGTGTTAACCACTTGTAAATTTAATACGTGTAATAGAAGAAGACATTTTAATATTTATTATTATAATTAACAAATGTGACATGCTGATTAGGCAGACAGGGTAGGTTGCAGACAGATGGTAAGTGGTTAATTTCACCTATGGACACTATGGATCTATGGACCTATGGACATGTACCGAGGAAAGGTTAACGCTTTGCTGACTTTGAAGGAGAGCTTTTTTAACATCTTTCTCAAGGAAATCAATGGGTTTCCTCATAGCACTCCGAGAATAACTTACGAGAGAAAATAATTTCAATTTTTGTTTCACGTTTTCACACAAGTCATTAAATATTATATAGGCAATGTTTCTTTTTATTTATTCTACATAATACTTTATTTATACATTCGCCCTTTGCATTATAGAATACAGTAGACGCGAATACGGGTACTGTGAATACATAATGTACACAGTAGGTATTCAAAGAACTGCATAAATTGTAACGACTCCTGACCTGGAGACCTTGTGAAAAAGGATTTATTACTGTAATGCCCGTATGCACGTGATTATTATTATTATTATTCGTCTTTTTATTACGTTACTATTAAAATTACAGAATCAAGAACAGAATAACGATATTACATTTACAAAATAAGAAGTAAATTTGAGTAGGTATGAAATATTTTGGAAACGAAAGACTCGTTTGCGTCTTCAAATGTCTTTTCACGCGGAGACGCAAATTTTTGCTTAGAAAAGATTTCAAATTGTGAAACTAAGAAAAATCATAGTTTGTTTAACAACGTCGGCCCAAACTCGTCTTTATTGTGGGCCTAGTTCTATTTACATGTTCTGAAAGTTGCGTGCGTGTCCCATGGAATTATGTATTCAGTGAATGTTAAATTCGATTACGTACTGAAGTCTGTTCACATTATTTATGGGTCAACGACGCTGATCGACTACACATTATGTACATAGCAAACAAAAATGACAAGAGATACCAAGCAAACGTCGTTGACAATTTTAATTATTCAATAACACATG
>DWME01004099.1:0-16900 GCA_018244795.1 Parelbella ahira ahira
GTTAAAATAAAGAAAATAAAATTCCCTAATACTATCGGGACAAAAAATCCTGAACAAATAACTTAAAAACAATATGAAAAATAAACCCAAAAGATACTCATTAATAAATAGAGGATTCAGACTCAACATCAAATTCAACTTATCACTGGTTCTACTTCGCCGCGCCCCAATAATGCGTGTCTTTCTACGTGTTGAAGTCTTCAATAATGTTGCTTCATTATGTCTCTCTATTATTGCTCATATCACATTCAACGTTTCTAATGTATTCAATATTTATAAGGGTACCAATACGCAACAAATAAACATCACTAATTAAGTACATTATATGGATTACACATGTCGCTAATAAATTGCTATAATGATTAAACATTTATTTAATGATAATAATATGGCTTCTCAATACACTCACACGATATTAGTGAATACTTTTAATAATTATCATATTATTTAAACACTACTTTTAAATTTGCAAAAGCAGGAACTAAGGTTTGTAAACACAAAAAATGATGAAATTTTAATAGTTTCCGTTAACTTTCAAACTGTAAATAATGACGAAACATAGAGAGCATTATATTAAATCATATATCAACAAAATATCACACTAAATTTCAGGTGGTCTGGTTAAGTACTATTATTTTGGAAAACGACATATTGCAAAGCAAAATAATGGTCTTCGATAATAACAAGAATAAATATTTGTGTATAATATAAATAACAGTTTTCTCATTATCATTGTATATTTTTAATATAATTAGCTAGTGGATTTAAAATAGCACATTTCACAAACCTTGACTAAAATTACTGCAATAATTTTGGTAAACCGTTTCGCCAAAATGTTGTAATTGTTCCTATTGGAAGACTAAAGTTGCCACACTAGCCAATGCATGAAATTACAGTGTTCATTTATACTCGACCATTACTTCGAATTGCAATATAACAATGTTACCATATTATTATCAAGGTACCTGTCTTCGATTCGTCCAGCGCTAGACAAAGCCGAGTTCAACGGCAAGTTAAAACTATTTTAACGTTATGTAAACCACAGATTTAATATTTTCGTATCTACCTAATTTACAAATCTCAATTTCGAATATTAAATGTGGGTAGCTATAAAAATATATATATAATTTTGGCGAACTGTATACGAATTTCGAACGTATTTTGTAGCAATAATATGTTTACAATGGCACATTCATGGATATATAAATATCTTGTGCCAATATGCCGGCTTACGCTTAGGATTATAATTATTTAAACGTTCACAATGCAAAGGAAACTTCGAATACTTGCAATAGTTTTGTGACAATATTACTTGCATAACATTAATGATCGAACATACTCGCTTGGAAACCACTATAATAACTACATAGTTGACAAGTGACTCTCAAATTTTAAAACCTTAACCTTAGCATTAATACATTATAGGTATATAGATATATGCACGAAAATGCCACATAAACAATTCGTTTAGATAATTTCTACTTTTAAACGTTTAAATTACGTGGTACAAAATTATTGCAAAGGTTATAGTAACAACGCGAATGACATTATACATATCATATAATTTAGCATCAGAAACTTTCATTTTAAATTAATCAAACATTGTATTAGAATCGGTATATGTAATATGCCTATACATGAAAAATCTTTCACATGTAGGCTCTCAAAACAATAGTACATGGAAAACACTTTGTATAGACACAAGAATTCTGTAAATGGTAAATATATTTTAACGGACAATATATAATATTGTATACGCGATTAACCTAAACTAGATGGCACGTTATTTTAGTGTCGCCTCCTTTGGTCATAATTAGACTAAAATTTTGTTAACAAATAACTCAATTGTGCGTTGAAAATAATCACTATTAAATAATATGCAGAAGTCAGCCGGGCGTTGTTCGTTCTGATGTCTAAAAATATATTCAAATATATACGTATATTCTTTAGTTGTTGTTCGGAGTAACGCAACTTTTGGAAAAGGCGACACTCCCACGCAGACCCCTAATTGACATGTATTATTAACTTCACTCGAACTAGGAACCATACCAGCTGCTAAATTTAGAAACGGAATCGTAATCATGCAAGTCGGTAGAAATATTTTCCCACATTTAATCATAGATAAATCATACTTGGTGTTCATAATAACTACGAGAAGCTTTGCTGAACTAGTTATTTAAACGTGTATTGAAATATTACATATAAAATTTTCTGTATAGCTTAGAATTTAAAATCCAAAATGTCTATTAGTAACAAGAAACAGTCTATCATATTTATGTAGTACTACCAAATATGAAAAATCTACAATAAAATGACCAATGCTTTTTATATTCCTATTTGACTGAATAATAGTAAAAAAAATGTATTACTAGCCTAAGCTTTGGATTGTTTCTTACTATAACTAAATGCAACCATAATAAAAGAAGAAATAATAGAAACCAAAAATACGCAAGTACTTTGGGGATAAAAATATCTATCCACAAGCAGTGATACCAATTAAATCTTATAATTCTAAAAATTCCACAACACAGGAGACAGTGAAAGTAGGCAAATTGGGATCACTGTTCACTGATCACTGCAAATGGACACGTTAAAATCAGACTAATATGAAATTTAACATAAAATAACAAAGTAAGTATTCAAATACTGGTTTAGCAAATTGTTAAGCTTTGTAAAATCAGCAATTAAATATAAAATATAGGGAATAAATGTGAGATCGTGTAGTATGCAGACTTACAGCCATCGAGTTACTCCTCAGACAATGTAAAGGGTGTTGAGGACTAGAACATGGTGATTATTCTTAGCCAGAGTGACAATGTATCCTTCCGAAGTGATCTTCAATCCACAGCAGCGAGAAACCTGTAAAAATAATTATGCATCACTGTTTCAGTTGTAATAATGTGAATAGAGTGGCATATACGATATTTTTAGTAAATGTTTTTCAGTTTAGATACGTCTTAGGGACACGCGTCGTTTACCACTGAATAGTTAATAATAGGTAATTGCACTTAGACAGGCCCGAGCAGTGTTGTATGATTTTCATTTTACATTATCTCCCCTCATCTATGTGTTCAAACAACATGCTATAAAAGATAAAAGTTTAGAAATAGCCATCGTTCGTAAAGATAAATTTATGCCATATCTTACAATAATGCTCGTAAATCACCTTTTATTTTTCTATAAAGTTATTCCTTATTGTAGTCTACTTATAGCTGATGTTTATAGCTGATATATTTGATACGCATATTATTGAATAGGTAAAATATGTGATCCGCGATTTTGTATTGGCTGCCATTTTAAATATACAATACTATAAAGTACATTAAATTGTATTATTGTCAGAATTAAACATGTCTACTAAATGTCCGATCAATCGATCAACGTAAAGTTTGTCGAATCTTCAATGTAAGGGGGTTTGAAAGAAGGCCATAAATGTACCGGACTAAAATGGGTCAAAAACACCAGGGTATTATAATAACATTAGTGGCACGTTCCACTGGATGTAGGACCACTGTAATATCAGGCAAATCAATGGAAGTAAACATTTCAAGTGAAAAATCAACTTTACCTTCACGTAAGGGCATTCGAATTCAGTGACCAGCACACCATCGCGGGAAAAAACAGCAACGTGAAACTTATTTCCATGAGAATCACCAATCAGGACGTCACCAGCGTCAGACACATCAATGCCGTTCGGGAAATTGGTCACGTTCTCACATCCGATACGACGAAGGAAGCGCCCTTCGTCATCGAATACAACCACGCAATGCCCTTTAAAATCGCAAACGTAAAACTCCTTGCCTGAAAAATTAATAAATGAGTGTTTTAAAAATGCTTTTCCATATAAATATAATATTGCTGTGGCTGGAAACCATTAAAGTCTCACCACCGGGCAACAATTTCCCCGCAACTAGAGAAAACCTGTGCCTTAGTGCACCACGCGGCTCGACTGCTGATTAGTGGAGATGACGTTGGCCTTTAACGATAGTGATTCGCTGGAATCTATAAAACAACCTAAGGGCCTTGGACATAGTTTTACTATTTATAATTGACGATAATAACCGACATTAACTGCTTAACGTGACTTATGGAGCTGGAAAAACATTTTTTTTCTCTACAGGATCTAGCCTAACACAAACATAGTCTAGCAATGTACAAAATATATTATTCACTCACCACTGATAGCTATATCAGATGGCTCTCTCATGCACTCACTGCAATCAAACCAGCTCATGAGGTCGCCTTCTTCGGACAAAATGAATACGGTCGGCGTCACGCTGTCTACAGCAACAATAAGCCCTTCAGCGGTGACAGCCAAACCCGCAACTATATCGATGAATCGAACCTAAATATAAAAATAAAAATCAGCAACTGCCTCAACACTTCTAAATATTCACGATTATTTTATTGATTTACATACAGCTATTTTCTTTAAGAAATGTCCATTCTTTGTGAAGATCTGCATCCGGGAGCGCTCGTTCCCGCGATCGCAGACGACAAACTTTCCGGTAGCGCGAACCACCGCCACTTTACGTGGGTACCAAAGTTGGCCTTCTTCTTTACCAGCCACACCAAAGTTAAACTTATGGTTCCCTGACTTGTCGAAAACCTACAAATACAATTAAAGATCAAATTTTTAAATATTGTATAACGATGATAATGAATCAAGCAATAACAAAAAATGCGAACCAAAACAAAAGAATGATATTTATATATATATATATTATATATAGTAATAATTTGTATTATATTATAGGTATTGGCAGAATTGAGGAAGACCCGTATACATTCTCAATAATATAAAAAAACTTACTGTAATACGATGATTATTGGTGTCAGCGACAATGATGTCTTCATCATTACCAAGACAAAAACCATGGGGTGAATTGAATTGGCCCTTTCCGCCACCAAGTTGGCCAAATTTGAATCTAATGTGCATTGGTGTTGCTTTATTAGCTCGTACAAGTGGAGCAGGTGGGGCTACCAAAGCAGCTTCTTCAGCAGGAGTAAGTAGGGGCCTTCCAGGAGAAACACCGCGTGGTACAACTCCCCCTATACCACCCACACCTCCTACGCCTCCATAACCATTTACCTCTGCAAGATAATTTTTAAAATTAAAAAATATAAAATATCTTCAAAAACAAAACTTATCATTGACATTCTCACCAGTATTTAACCCCAGCTTCGCAAGTGCTTGTAAATTGTTATATGCTTGAGGTGAATTTAAATCTCCAGCAAGTAATTCAGCTAAAGTGAAGGAAGGGGCCGGAGAAGCGTGAGGCGGCGGCGGAACATCTTTTTCTGCAATACTTGCCAGTTGCTGCAAGTTGTACTCAACCATAGATGGCAATGCGGGAACACCAGTAACAGACCCCACACCTGGCACATTATTTAAGTTCACCACACCAGGTATAGCGCCAGTATTGACGACGGGACCAACACCCGGTACGGGTCCAACACCTGGGACTCCAATTCCGGTTACTCCTCCAACCCCGGGTACTCCTACAATACCCCCGACCCCAGTAACTCGACGTACATTTCCTAGTGGAAAGTCATCAAACACTGGTGCATTCGTTATAGATACAGCAGGAGAATGAGAATTAGACGCTACCGAAACAATAGCAGAAGATTCGCTTGCGCGTTTCTTCTCCTCTGCTATAGTAGTTTCAGTGCGGAATGTACCAAAGGTCTCTTCTGTAATAGCATCGAACTTATCCATTTTTGTGACAAACTCGAGAGAATAATCTACATGAAATTGAGGTGCGCCTTCAAGTAAGCGTGCAAATTGAGAAGCAACCGTTTTCTTAAGCATGATGATTTCGGTACCGTCACCGCTTCGCAGAAGATTCGTAGCAAATTGGCAAGCACACTCTAGGCGCTGAACGGTTTTGTCTACTCGGTCAAATAAATCCATAACTTTCAATTCTCTTTCTTTATGAAGATGTTCGAGTTCTTCAAGCGCTTTTTCACGTCGCCTTTCGAGACAAGCTTTATAAGCATGAAATGCTTCGTTGATAACGTTCTCGGCTTCATCGCGTTGACGTTGTAAGTCTCCCAAAGCATCATCAAGCCTAGCAGATGCATTGCCGGCGGCAATCGCTCGTGCATTCGCTTCTAATATATAGTTACGTATTTCAGTTCGAATATTAGGTTCAGCGTCAACAATCCGTTCACAACGATGTTCTCCCACTTTATGGTCCACAGTAAGACATTCAGTGCAAGCTCCAACTTCACATTCACAACAATAGAATTTAAGACTTTCTCCAACATGACGGGTGCAAAAAATGGGCTTATGCACAGCAACTTTTTCCTTGGATGACCTAAGAGCATCAAAAGGTACTACTCGATGATTTTCAAAGCACCTCATAAACTCATGTGCAGAGTTGCAGTTGGAGCATAAGAAATGGGAACAATCAGTGCATCTTGCAACAGCTGGTTCCTTGCTCTTGCAACAAGTACAAACAACTGACTGGTCCATGGAGGACACATCAAGAATGTTGGTAAGCAAATAATCTGATGGAAGTGATGCAGCTCCCCCACCAGTTATCTAAAATAAAAGCACATTTCTTAATTTACAACTATTTCCTCCAGTTCCTCTTTTCTCCAATCAAAAAAATGAATTACTTTCTAATCTATCTGTGGAGTATATCGCCCTTAAAAACACATAAAATAAAAAAAAATATATAGTGTATTTTAAATCACATCAGCCTTGAGACGTCACTGCTGGATACAGGCTACCCCTAATCAGTGCCATTCTTTCGGATCCGGCGCCAAAATCACATCCTATATCTCTAACTTATGAGAGTATCAGTGAACATAATAATATCTCATTATATTGCAAATAAAAAGGTTCTACCAGTCCTGGCTTTAAGAATCTCAGTATTACTGAACATGTGCTTCAGAAAGTTTATAATACAGTTGTTAATTTTAATAATAAAATAACTTCATCAGATAGGTTTTTTCATAACCTAAATCACATACTATAGTATTTATGGCAGTTGACTAGTAGTTACACTACAATTTACCTTAGTCTCTTGTTTGCAAAGAGGGCATTCAACCGCTAGATCATACTTGAGAGAGTCACCCGCCTCATTTACCATCAACTTGTCAATACACGCTTCACAGAATACATGAAGGCATGATAACACGCGAGGACTGCATAGTTTATTGCTGGAAATTAATAAAATATAAACTGTAATCTAAAAATTTCCTATGTAATCCTAACATATAAAAGTAATTATACAGAATACTGTTGAATTATGGTCTGACAAACATAGTTGATAAAGTCATTGACAACCATTTCAAACTTACTCGCAGATTGTACAATTTTGATCTGGTTTCCCATTCTCTGTAGACTCCAGGGATCCTTCATCTCCAAGACTTACCAAACTATCCACAAATAGCTCCCCATTAATTTCCTCCATTTTAACTTACAATTATGTTTGGTGTATAATGTATATCCTTCTTCAAATAACAATAATCTGAAACAAAAGCATAGTTTGTTTAACTGTATCCTTGCATTTTTTAATATAATATGGAGGATCTTCGTGTCTAGTAATTTTATTAATATTTCTCAATTGGACCACCATTGGATCTGTTCATGACTCTTTCATGTACAAATGAGGCTGTATATTATTCTATAGATTTAAGTGTGGGGTCATATATTGAATCATTAAATGTTAGTTCAAATAAATTTTATGTATTGAACTAAGTAATAAAATAAAGGCATGTATGTCTATAATATTTATATTCAGCATGAAGTCACACATTTATTGAAGCTCTGTAAACATAGACCAAGAATGTACAAAACCTTATTTTTTTAACAATGACAATATTATCAAATAACTCAAACATAAGTAGTATTGCTTCCATTGTATTTTAAGTTGATATTGCTTGGCTAATATTAAAACATTGCAAGCATATACTAATATACAGTTATATCATTAATATGTACCAACATATTAGTAATCTGAGAAGTCTGAATGTTAAAGACTAAGACCTTCATCCTTCTAATCTTGACAGGACACAAAGTTGTCATGGTGGAATATTGTAACTTTTGCTTAAAAAAATTACAATAGGACTAAATTTTTACATAATATGGGTTTGTCAGATTGGATCTGGATTTCTATATATCTTCATAATCACTCTTTTCACTGTGCACAGTTAGATGAAGGTTTGTTTAAAAAATCAGGAGAATAAGGCTGATTGATTGCCTTACAGATTAAATTTCAAATGTTTATTGTAACATTAATGTGACATCACACCTGAAATCCCCAAAGGAGTAGGCAAAGGAGTTGCCATACACTGGGCAGAATTCCATGCTCTGAGTCACTACTATAAATTCTAAATTAGAAAAATGAAATAGCGTCCGACCTGGATTTTGAACCCAAGATCTCCCGATCAACAGTCATGCTTGCAACCACTCGACCAAAAAGGCAGTCTAATGGCAGGAGGCAGGTAAATGTTTATTAAGAATAATAATTGTTGTAATCAACACATTTTTTCACATACAAATAATATATATTATCAGTTTAATACTGATTATTTCTAAAACAAGTATATTACTTCATATTAGAGTAATCAGACAAAACAATTTAAAAAATAATTAAGGCTATGTAAATGTTTAAGATTCAAAGGCAAAGTGTGTCGTAGTTACTATGTATCAATACAAACAACAAAAATGCATGAAAAAACTGGCGACATTTCAGTCTCCAATTGAATTCTGTACATTTTCTTATTATATAAGTTAACTAGCAGAGGGCAAGTCAATGGCATTTACCAAGTAGGCACAACCCATGAAGATATGCCAATAACTTATATAGGATATTGATTATTTAAATTAATTTCTATAAAAAAAAAAATTTAATCGGGCATTATCAGTATTAACAAAAAAATAATACTTTATCTCATTGGCATATAATTACAATTAGCAAGATGTTCAAGGCTACAAATATTATTTTCATTAGCTTTAAGAAGTTAAGTGCTCAGTATCACCCTTTTAATATTAGAAGGTAAATATGGACAGCAGAGTTGTAAATTATGTTTTAGCCTCTGACTGCTGGGCATCTCTCTTGCAACTGCAAAAGACATGTACATGGTTTATCCATATCTTAATTAATAAATGTTTAATTATATGGAGTATTAATCAGTGTAAGAACCTAGCTTATGAAAGGTCACCAATTAGCTTTCAATGTATATTTATGACAAATCATAATTACAGAAAAACAAGTTTATTAAAGAAAAATTGTACCAAATTTGTCAAGTTTTAAGTTTCGAAATTTCAACATTACACACATTACAATAGGCATATAACATCACAAACATTTTTCATTTAATGATTTTTACAACAAGTTGAATAAATAGCCAGTTTGTTTTTTTTAAGGATAAAGGATAAATATATTACAGGAAAATAGTAATTATCAAAACATGGTCAATGACGATAAATTGAAATTAATTAATTTTATAATGTATATAAAATTTAAGAAAAACCACATCTATTATAAATAATATTTGCTGGGTGTGGCCCGTTAGGGCACTGCTTGTTAGTAAAAAAGACAATTTTCTTCTTCATGTAGTTCCAATCTCAATGCTTAAATCCCTAATACAGTAAAAAATTAATCAATGAAAATCTAACATGATGTGAAATTTATACAATTTTGGTTATGATTGCATAAATTAATTAATAACACTTTAATACAACACCTATTGGTCGTGTAGTTGCAAGTGTTATTGCCGATCAGAGGGTCCTGGGTTCAAATCCTGGGTCGGGTTCTACTGGATTTTTCTCATTCACAATTTCTAGTAGTGACTCAGAGTCTGGGATTGTACCCAGTGGATGGCAATAGGCTCACTGTCTATTCCATAGGACTTAAATATAACGGATGAAACATGGGAGTGTACTATGCTCCTCTACTTACCTCTTCAGGGATTACAGGCATGATGTTATGTTTATAAATTTAATAAGAATGATTAATTTTTTCATTCTATTCAAAACTATGTTGATTTATTAAACAATTGACCCAAACATGTAGTGCCAAGTTACAGTATTATTTTTACTTTTTCTAAAGAGGCATAGGCTTAATAGAAGAAAAGAAGTCATACAACCTTTTATCAATATGTGTTATTTGATAAATATATTTAAAATCATATATGGAAGTAGTAATGATGATTTAGATAAGAGCAGTGCCTAAAACCTAATTTTGTCATACTCATGAAACCTCATTATTGTTATACTAATTAGTATGCTTTAACCAAAATCCCAAATAAATCATGTATCTACAAACAGGTGAGGTAAAATGGAACTTACCTGAACAAATTCCTATACTTTTTTAATAAATTGTCAACTATAATATGTCTTCCAAATTATTCTACTAAGATTAATATTTTTGAAGTGATAAAAATCGTTATACTGCATACCAAAGAAACACATTCATAATTAAACATGTATAATAGAACACAGTGGATATACATGGTAGCTATTTATCATATCCATTAATTTTATATACAAAAACGAGCATCACTTTTAATGAATCCTAAGTGTTAAAATGCATAAATAAAAATAGCAAATATCATAAAATTAAGCTCTTTCAAAATAAAAGCCGAATGTAAAATTCACAATGACGTTTAAAACTAGTGGTCCTAATCGTCCATTTGAAAGCCGAAATGCGTATGTAGAGCACTACTAACGCGAAGAAATATTTAAATATGCCTGCGGAAAATTAATTTGACTCAAAGAACACCAACATGAAATTATATGATCAATCGAAATTAATCTACATACCTATAACTACATACTATCGCAAACGCAATGCACCATGCATGATGCAGACAATGGCGAAGGTCGATAGACCATTCTCACGTTTGTTTAACCAAATAAAAGGCAAACCTAAGACTGAAGGAGTAAATTGAGGAGTACTTACTAATCTTCAACGGTAATAGTTAGCAGAAAAAGCAGATAATTAAACGCGCAGAATGTTCTACCACGCCGTAACTATGAGAACACTCATCACTAGGTAAATAAATAAAAAATGAGCATCAAAGCTTAAACAGATATTTTTTTAAATTAAATAGTTTCTTCGATGAATTAAAAGTATTGTTTTGTCACGTTCTCATTTTAAAAAGACGAATGAATACATCACTGTTTAGGTATTGATTTTCTTCGTTGGTTGCGCTTCACTTCAAATGACTTTTCATTAAATATAATGGCAACTCTGAAGGAAAAATCTATGGTTTCATTTAAATTTCGAAAAGCACTACATAATGAAATGGCAACTTTATATCTTGACCTTACAAATTAAAATATTAAAATGCGACGTATTGATCTAAACAACAGCCGCTTTAACATGCCACTGTAATTTGTAAACATTTGGTGTGAACTTAATAACCACTGACATTAACAATACAACTTTTATCAAATGCTAAGTACTGTGTTGAGCACAGTGTATTTGATTGATTATTCCGTTGAGAGAATTAAACCTGTAACACAATTGACTAAAACAATGGATTTGAGACTAAATTGCACATACTAAAATATATGCTTAGAAGTTCGATTCATGTAATTATGACCTATACATGAATCGAACTCCTAAATATACATAGCAATCAAACGCTATTTATATATATTTACGAATTAGACTCGAAAAGGTCTGGTGTTCTTCTTCTTCTAGTGTTTTGGTTTGAACCAGGAGTCGATTTATTCAATAACAATATCACTAAAACAATATTTTTTTAAAGAGTTACTTGATTAAAGAAGAGTAAAAATAACATTCACAATTTTTCCATATTTAAACTTCGTGTGCAAGCGTAAGTTGTAATAACAAACTATTATAATATAATAATGAAAATAGAATGAAATATTCACACACATACCTATACTAATATATTTCTATAGGAATAACTGTTTTTCAATAGATAAAATAAACACTGCCTCGTTGGTTGAGTGGTTGCAAGCGCGACTGCCAATTGAAAGGTTCTAGGTTCAAATCCCGGGTCGGATGCTATTGGATTTTTAAAATTTTAATTTGGTAGTAGTGACTCGGAGTATAGATCTGTGCCCGGTAGATGGCAATAGGCTCACCAGATATTCCATGGGACGTAAACGTAACTGGTGAAATGTGGGAGTGTACTACACTCCTCTGCCTACCCCTTTGGGGATTACAGGCTTGATTTTAAGTTTTTCTAATACTTAATAATTGTCAAAACGATTGCTATCCATCAGTTAGACGATGACGCATGTTACAATTACTCTCGTTATTATTATTACCTAATTATTATATTACAAAAGGTCAATCAATACTTTGAGCAGTATTTAAGTTTATCGGAGTATAAATACTTAGAATTAAAATTTAGAGACACTCAACGATTGTGTAATAATTGAAGGCATTAATAATAGAATTTTGTAAATTGCACTTTACTTATTACAACAAGAAGCTATTATATTGCATTGAGTTTTGAGAACCAAAAATATGCATACTTAGTTATGACTTTCTGGTAGACATCAATAAATTTATTACATCGTATTACAGCTGATTTAGATATCACAAAAAAGTACCGCCGATTTATCTATAACCCTATTCAACGTTTTCAATACTATGCCAACATGTTTTTAGGTTTTGAGTCGCAATAACGTTTCCAATATTTTATTTTCGGCGGAACAACGAATCATTAAACATATACCTGTAATAAATTCTTTCCGGTTATTAATACTCTGTGCTTATACGAAACCAAGAACAACATAAACTGTCATTGTCGGTGATGTGACAGTCAATAGCAGACATTCTTGATGTGGAAGTTGAAATTGGCAATAGTTGGTGGATGAAATTAAAGTTAAACCTTTCACAATACTATACAAATAAAAAATGACATTCATCACGAACTGGGAAGAATTCGAGAAGTCTGCTGAGATGTTATATTTGCGAGATCCCATCAATACTCGTTACAGTACAAAATATTCTCATTCCAAGGGAGTATTTCTTGCTAAAATTACCGATAATAAGAAGGTCAGTGAATTTAAAATAAAATGAATCCTTAAAATAATGTAAGACGTCATACATAGTGTTTTACTGTTTTGGATAATAATAATAATCTTTTAATTAGTGAAAAGTATAAAAAAATCACGTTCCTCCACATAATATTAAAAAAATATATAAATAATAAATTCCAAACATATGCTTAAAACAATACATAAGTCAATAAACATAAATTTAAACATGAAAATCTCTTGACTAGGCAGTTTGATGTTCTTGATAATATTACAAATTTGTGACCAGATGGACATGCAATTGTGCATGGCATAATAATGGAAATTATCTATGTAGGTGCACATTTTTTATTTACTTATATTGAAACGAATTGTTTGTTACAGTGTCTCCAATACAAGACTGAAGTGCAACAGGATGTCCGGAAAATAGATAAATTCATGTCAAATTTAATGAGGCATATGGCATCTAATGACAATTAAAATAATAAGCATAATTTAGTTTCATTTATATGAACAGTTTTTTTATTATCCCACTTAGATTAACATAGAAATTACAATATCAATGAAAAAATTTGGGTTTTCATGTTTCAAACAATTAACAAGAACTACACTATTAAGGGGGTAAATGTGTAATATAAGTGTAAAAAAAAACATTTTTTTTTTTAAATAGTGATTATGTTTACTTTATAGAACTGATTCTGGACGATTATGGAGTTTTTTATTAATGCTTTGACTAAAATTTACACTTAAAAAAGACTATTATTATTTATTAAAAGATGACAATCTTTGTTGGACTGTCTTTTACAAAGAGTACTTTGTGGTAACCATCAGAACAGCCTTCTTATCAGGATCGTCTTAATAAAAAAATAAATTAAATATTTAGCTGACTAATAGTTATTTTTCTTTTTTATATTCCCATGGTGGCTTCTGAAACTTAACACCCTGATTTACAACAAAAAATTTGTTGGTTAATTGCTAAAAACATGGTAATTTTAACTAAAATTAAAAGCCTTCCATTAAAGACTAGTTTTTAATGGCAAATATAAGAAGATGTTAAAGTTTGAACAAAATCCATGAAGTAGTTATTGAGTTGCAGTGGTCACCAACCAGAAAAATATAGTTTTGAGAAAAACGTGTTCATAGTTTTCCAATGTTTATTTTCCATTATTGATTTGTTAGAAGTCAAGTTAAACGGGAAAAATTGAACTATTTTAACATATTTCCGTCTGTTAAATCCAAATACTAATTTTTCTAACGAAACTTTTATTTTTGGAAAATTTAAAAAGGATAGTTTTGTTTATAAAAATTCGTTTAGGTTAATAGTTTCTTAATTACTTAACGTCTCAAAGCCATTGATAAAACTTGATTTTATATGTGTTGTAACCTTACATACGTTTCACATATATGTAGAAGTATTAGAATAAAATGAATGAATGAATCTATATAGGTAGTAGTGCATCTACCCACATAACTATTATGGTGACCAAACCGGTTGCTTGGAGCTGCCGCCTAAGACCTGCTCTACGTACCGATGCCATTTCAGTAATTATTGAATGTCTCGTAAACTGTTCATCAGATTTCCTTGAAATATTCCGAGAATATTTTCGAAATATCATACTTAAACGAAAATCGGTATTTTTCAAAATTCTTACTGCATGTAACCCCTTAATGCAAAATCTTCTACAGTTACAAAAATTGGGGCAAAAACCGTAGAGAGTAACTAAAAATAAAATTAATTTCAAGTTTCAAAAATGCTATTTAAGGGGAAATGAATATAAATTAGCTACATGCTGTTGTTCACTTCATTGCAATATCTCTACTTTATCACACTAATTGATAAAATGTGATATCACAACTATAATTCTCAAAGGGGTAGGCAGAAGGCTGTAGTACACCCCCACGTTCCACCAGTTATGTGTAAGTCCCATGGAATAAATGGTGAGCCTATTGCCATACACCGGACACAGAACCAGACCCCGAGTCACTAATAGAAATTCTAAATTAGAAATAATCCAATAGTACCCGATCCGGAATTTGAACCCAGGACCTCCCGATCGGCAGTCGCGCTTGCAACCGCTCGACTAACAAGGAAGACCACCACCAGAAACTCCTAAAAAGTTTGAAAATGCAATAATACTCTACCGGGGATATGAACTCACGAGCTCTTGATTAGCAGTCGCGTTTTGCAACCACTCGAGCAACAAGGCAGTCAAGGCATGTGATCTGAAGAAAATAAAGAAACTACTCTATAGCTTTTCTCTCAATAGGGTTCCTACATGGTTACACTGATGAATGTATACCTAATAACATATGATCATACACAGCATTGACAATAAGACCATTGATTGATTTAAAACAGCCGAAACACAGATCAGGCCAAATCCAGACAGTTTCTTCGCAATAATGCGTACGGGCTGTACTAGGCACTAGCAGCGAAGTGCGAACGCCAGGGCGGCCTGCCATCATTTCTCACCTCACACAGCACTAACGGAAACACATCGCTTGTGTTTTAACTAGGTTTGGCCTAAAGCATTGTAACAGTCCTCGATACGACGATTGAAATACTAGTCACCAGAGGATGTTCTCAAAGATTGGTTGTTGCATTCCTATAATAGGAAACTTATCAGTACTATGAGTTTGTTATATGTATTATAAACTTTAATACAAAGACCTTTCATGAGTAGTCCCAACGGAGTCAGATTGAAACCACCAAATTTCCTCGGTATGTACCAATATCGCGTTCACTAAGGAAGCTAAATACCTACTTAGGTATTAAGTTCACTCAAAGGTCAATAGATTCAATATTTATTTATGGTACAGAAAAAGATGTATAACCGTATAGGATAGGAATAGGTTACAAGTAACCAGTTTCTAGGTGTGGCTTGAGCACTAAAATCTGCACGCAAATGCATACAAACACAGGCATCCTAAAACTTCTGCTCACTTATGACTGTATGATTTTACATATCAAAATTTCTTAGATAACATATGACAGTCACTACAAACTCGTAAATCCATGTTTCCAGCATTGAAACATGTGACTATTTCTGAGAATTAATTTCGCAGGTTCAGTAGAGGAAATTTGGAATGCAAAACCTATCAGTTAATACATATTCTGGTCTTCTTTATACAAACACAGAATAGACATGCTTCCCTCAGAACCTTAGAAAGGAAAAGAGAAGCTAATGAGAAGCAATGCGACTAAATTGAGCGGCTGTATATTTGTCTTCCGGGCAAAGATGTAAGCCAATATTGATCACTTTTACGCAGGATCGGACATATCTTCGTCAAAAATCACTAACATGAATTAACTTGCGTACTACATATAGGTCCTTTAACTAAATTACGGAAAACTTGACGAAAAGACACCCAAAGTCGGTGCGCTCCCTTCATATTCTTTCAACAAACTATTTGCAAAACATCAATCTATTATCGGAAACATACCATAACATAAATATCAACCATATTTCTTGTAACCACAATGATCTGCCGGTGCAAGATAGATACAGGTAGAATGACCATTACACATTAATTGCTGTTTTCCTTTTTCAGCACGGAAAATAACTTTTTGAAAAGTAGTTTAGGATTCGCCGCTGGGCCAAATATACTTTGATCTTTAGGCAATTTATATTCATCATCATTACCATCAACTACTACATCAACCAATGCCGCAATTAATCCGTTTGGCACATAGTAAATTTGTCCGAATAGGCTTTCCCTTAATGTAGAGAAGCTTAACCAACACTATAATTTTTTTTTATTAATCTTTATCGGCAGTACTCAATAACGCTATTATCATTGCTTGTGTTTCTAGTAACCTTATAACCTTATATTTGTACTTACATTGATTCGAATCGAATTTACATTTTCAAATTTTTAAAGACACGTCCTATATTGCCCGTCCTAGCACCCTATTTTTAC
>DWME01004100.1:0-16897 GCA_018244795.1 Parelbella ahira ahira
GTCTTCGCACAAAATTGCTTTCATTTGTCATCCTTGGATCTAAACTATGAATGGAACTAGACATATCTAAATTGTCAGATTTCTTCAGAATAGTATCGTCAAATCTTCTACTAAAACTAGAATCTGAACTATGTCTCGGAGAGTCTGCACTTGGATTTGAAGAACCTTGGTCCTGATCAGATATTTTGGAAATCTTTTCCATATCTTGACTCCCTGGATCTGATTCACCAGATTCTGAACCTGCAAGTGTTAATTGAGACTTTGAACGGCTTGATTCTTCCATTCTCTTATTATTTCTGGAAGGTACCTTATTTATCAAATCAGTGCCTGCTTTACGAACTCGTTTTACGAAAGATGCACCAAAACCACGTCTCTTAGTTGTACAGTTATCTAATTTCTTGTAGTGTTCCATTATTTTTTCTTCCAACTTCTCTTTCTGACGGCAAAGAGCGTTTACTTTATCAGCGAACATCTTTTCTTCCTCATGATAATGTTGTTTGTCTTTTAAAGAGTGTGCTAATAGTTCATGGTATTGTGTAAGAAGCTGAGAGACATGATCCATCAAAGATCTTCTATCAGCATCTAAACTTTTGTTCATTTGAATTAACATTTCACAATGTTGATTGGTTTTACTTATTTCCAACTCCATGCTTGTGATCACTTCCAACTTGGTATTAATTTCACCAGACATCTCAGTATTCTTCAGCTTCAACTGTGCTACTTCACTTCTTAGATTTCTATATTCTTCTTGCATATTTCGATACTCTGTTTTCAATCTGTCACTTGCCGTGAAAAGGTTTCTAAAATCTTCTTTAAGCTTTGAATGTTCAGCTCTAAGATTTGTTAAATTTCTTGACTCTATTCTTAAATTTTCTCGTTCAATTTCGAAATCTGTAATCCTTTTCTCGTAGTTTACAATTTTTTCTTTCAATTCTCTATTTTCCATTTTTAAATCCCTAATAGCAACTTTTACGGGTTCTTTTTCGCTTAAAAGAATTTCATACTCTGTGTTCAGTTGTTCATGAAGAGTTTGTAATGCTACTTGATCACGTAAAAGATTATCCTGTTTGTCTTTTAATACCTCTAGTTGTTTAATAATTTCTTCTTTTTCTGCAGCTAATTGACTATTGGCAAGCTGCAAAGTCATTTGTTGTGATATTAAAGACCCGTTCTGCGAATTCAATGTCGCCACATTAACTTGTAACTTAGCATTTTCAGCTTGGCAGTTTTCAAGTGTTCCTTGTAAAGCTGTTAAGTCTGATGACAGTTGTTCGATTTGGGGATTAATTATATTCTCATCAAATGCTGGTTTCTCTATGTGATCACAATTGCATGCAACCAATTTAGTCAAGTTAGCTTTAGCTGCAATTTCAGATATTGTACTTTCATGATCAGTATTTGTTATTATCCTTTCTAGTAATTCTTCAACGTTTAGTTCCTTAGATAGTATATCAGCTGTATTAATACCTAGTTTTTCCATACAATTTCTTAATTTATCAAAGTTTACTTTTTCTGTGATTAAATCCTTCTGCAAAGTTTGTATTGTTTCTGCATCTACCTTTTTGTGGGATTTTAATTCTTGGGTTTTTTGTTCCAAGTCTTGAAGTCTCCCGGTCATTGCGTTGTTTAATTCTATTTGTCTGGATAGCCTTTCGATTTCTTTATTCTTTAATTCAATTTCAGTCGTTATAGTATCAAGCTTGACATCTTTTTCCTCCACAGCTTCTCTCAATTTGTTAACTTCTCTTTGCAAGTTATGTGTTTCTTTTTCACTGTAAGTTAACTTTGTCTTAAGCTCCTCTGTCTGAATAATGAAACGGGTAACCTTCTCAGCCTCAGGTTTCACAACATTTAACTCTTTAGTTCTCGCATCTAATGTTTTCTCTAAGTCATCCGCCCTTCGTTGTATGGAATCGCATAACATTTGAATTCTTTGTTTATCTTTGGTGAGTGATTCCAAATGTCGTTCAAAATCTTGTAATTTATTTTTTTCTGAATCTCGATCAATAGACTGTCTATCAATGAAGGCTTTTTGACTGTCCAAAGAATCTTGTAATTTACGATTTTCTTCTAATGCATTTTTAAATACTTCTTCTAATTCAGAATTTTGTAACATAAGTCGATTGCAGTTTTCTTGTAATTGCTCGCACTTGAGAGTTAATCTCTTTTTTTCTTTTTCTAATTCTAATAATTTATCGCTACTTTCTAATAAAGATTGTTCTCGCAAACTGTCTATAGTGGACAGCAGTCTCTTATTTTCTAACTCAAGTTTCAAAGCTCTAGCTTGTGCATTGCTTGTTAATTGCTCCGACAGACTGTTCTCGCCAGATTCTAAAGTGCTCTCACATTCATTATCAGTATCCAAGTTACTGTTGTTACTTTCACTCAGAACAGACTTGGTAATGTATTGTAAATGATTGTTTTCTTCTATAAGTTCTTGGATTTTCTGTTGATCTGCATCTCTTTCCTAAAACCATATATACATGTAAGCATATTTCCTGATAACATATATAAATAGAACTTAAATAATATGTTTGCCTCGTTGGTCGAGCGGTTGCAAGTGCGACTGCCGATCAGGAGGTCCTGGGTTCAAATACCGGGTCCCGTGCTATTGGATGTTTCTAATTTAGAATTTCTAGTAGTACTCGGAGTCTGGAACCATGCCCGGTGTATGGGAATAGGCTCGCCACCTATTTCATGGGACTTAAACGTAACTGGTGAAACGTGGGAGTGTTCTACACTCCACTGCCTACCCCTTCAGGGATTACAGGCGTAATGTTACGTTTAAATATGTCAACATAAGCAATATGAAAAAAGTTTACCTACCAGAGCTATATCATTGGCTTCTCTTTTTAATTTTATCATTGCTGCTTCTAATGTTAAGCATTGCTCAGCTCTCTTCCGCGCTCTTTGCAATTGTTCCTCTAAAGCATCCCTTGTTTCCATTAGTGCTTTATTGTCTTCACGAAGTTCGGCAACCCGGGTCTTATAATATTCGGCATCAGCCAATCGATCACGGTATCGTTGAATCTCTTGTTCTAGTCTAAAATAGAAATCAAAATAATAATGCACTTTATCACAATTACGATTACATTGCCACTACACAGTTTTGAGTGACCATTGTTAGAAATAATATGGTTTCAATGAACAATCTTGCCCGATAATTTATACATGTAAAGTTAGATAAAGTTTTTTCTGATTGTAGATTTTTCTGGTTTTCATTAAATATCTGCAGTTTGTTCTTTTATTACACACACTAAAGGTAGGGAGTAGAAATATATTATTATTCGAAATTTTGTACCTGTCACACCTCTCTGCCTTTTCTCTGAGTGCATCAACTTCATCTCTATAAGCCGCTGCTTTCCTAGCTTCATTAAACCATTCTTGGCTGTCTGCTCGTAGTTTCGCTAGAACTAATTTGGTATGTTCTAACTCCTCACGACACTCTGATAACTGTTCAGATTTTTCTTCCCTATAAGTGGATTATATGTTTAATATATAATTTCGTAATAAAGCATTTGTATAAACGTCAGTATTTGCATAAACTTCAGGTAGTAACAAAACTTAACTTACAGTTCTTGTCGCTGCTTTCGCAAACGAGCTTTCCAGTCTGCTAACTCAACTGCTAGATGCTGACTTTCGCCGTTATTTTGACTGATATTTTGTGTAGAGCGGCTCTTGTTGTTTTTGTTTTCGTTTTCATTTTCACACAAACCCTCACTAAGTACTAAAGAAGCCCAGTTTTGGAGGTAATGGTCGCGCTCTTTCGCGAGGCGGCGCATGTGATTGAACATAATAGGGGACTGAAAGAGGTCTATTGCATCCGGAGTTAGAACTACTGTTTGCATGTCTGTTACCTGTCAAAAATAAATTATTAATTCAATATCATTAAATTTATAAAAGATTATACATAAATAGCTCACATACTATGTTGAATAGGTAAGTTCCTTTTTTAAGTTGTATCTGATAAAAGGAAAACGTATTAATTATAATTTGGCAACTATTACACAATAGAAAAATGTAACTGAATATTTTTTAAATAAAGAACAACTACCACTTTGTTTTTAAAATAATACGCTCAGGCGCTGATTACTGTTACATGATGTATCTGTTATAAGCTATAAAAAATAATTGCATAAAAATCAACAACACACAGTACGTGCAAAATACTTTATTACCAAACATGTAGCCATTATACAATAAAGATAAGAAACATTGCATATTTATGTGAGAACCAAAAATAAATATAATATATTTTATAACCAAAGTATGAGTCATAATTTTGCATACAATAGATAATAACTATGTCTAATGAGTTTTTGATTGAATAACCATTTGTAGAGTAAGAATTCGATTATGTGTGCACATTTACATACTTCTCGTCTTGACTCTTTGTATATTTTAACGTAAGATATTTAGACCCGTTAAAAATAATTCAATTCAGTTAAAACACGTAAAACATGCATGTAAAGTTGCACAGCCTTATAGGTTGCCTGCCTCGTTGGTCGAGTGGTTACAAACGCGATAGCTGACCGAGACTTCGTGATTTCGATTCCTCCAGATCGAGTAAAATAGAGTTTTTATAACTTGTAATTTCTAGTAGTAGTTCGCAGTCTAGAATTTTTACCTGGTCTATGAAAATAGAATCACCATTTATTTCATTAAATGGCGAATAACGTCATTAGTGAGACTTGGAAGTGTAGTAAGCTCCTGTGCCTACCCCTTCTGGATCTAAAGGCGTGATGTTACGTATTATACTAGATACATAAATACTAGAGTTAAATGTTAGGTGTTAAATGAATATGACAACATTCAATAATAAATTCTATATTAATTACATATTATATTAAACACTGTGTATATTTTTGTCTAGAAAAATTAATTACTATACCTAATAAATAGATCGCTCATAGCATTGACGCGTTCCCGAACAACAAGTCGTTGGTTCCATAACTTGGCATAGTTATAAAACAATCATTTTACATCAGAAGCTCTAATGGCGAAATAAAAGCATTCAAATATAGAGTTGGCCACTAATCCATTTAACTTTAAATATGTACTTTCAATAAAACAGTGTCTTGGAGTATGCTGCAGACCCCCAGTGGTTGCGAGAGAGACCCATGCACAACAATGGTGCTCGAAAAATAGTATAATAGTGAATAGTCCTGTCCAGGAAAAGACTTTATTTCAATATTGAACACTTAAAACTGCTACTATAGATAATGAAGCGCCCAAAATTTGTGGTCTTGTAGAAATTTATATTGCATAACACATCTTTCTGAATTGCCTTTATACATGTATACTGTACTGATAAAGTCAGTATTATATTACCCAGTATAGTGCCTGTTCTATGTATATTGAACAACATAGGTCACTGTGTTGCCATGGTAATAATAATTATCAGGTATAATTATACATGTTTAGGTATAATTTCAAATTAGTGAACCCTATTTAACACCCCTGTTACAACAGGGGAAAAGCCAAGACTGCTGAGATTATAATTGCCTTGATAAAACATTAATTTGATAAACATAACATCACACCTTTATTCCCCGAAGAGGTAGGCAGATGAGTGCAGTACACTCACACTTTTCACCAGTTAAATTTAAGTTCCATGTAATAGGTGGTGAGCTCATTGTCATACACTGGGCACAGATCCAAACTTCGTGCCACTACTAGGAATTCTAAATTAGAAAAATCCAATAGTACCCAACCTGGGATTTGAACCTAAGATCACCCGATTGGCAGTCACACTTGCAACCACTTGACTAAAGAGGCAGTCCAATTAAATTGGTAATAACCAAAGACATATCTTTTAAGTATGTTGATAATCTTCTGTATGTTTTTCGAAAATCGAGATTTTTTAACTTTCAATGTAACTAGTATTATTTAATTCAACATTATTTATGTAATATGCATATAATATTAATTCTAATATTATGTTAATACTGTACAGTATTATTTATTTTAGTTTCGTATTATCACCACCAAGAGGTCAAGAACACCAGATAACTTTTTATTTCTTACAAGAAGTGATAAGAAGTAGCATATGAACAAAGTTTGATTAATAACAAGGGTTATTTAAGACTCGAGATATTAATATAATTGTCATAATCATTTGGTTAAATTTAGAAAATATCAAAATACAGATAAAAGATGTATGTAATACAAAATAAAGTGCCAAATATCATAACGACAATAGTCCTCAATATTGCAATTTCATTTTGACTGATTAATTCTATGCTATGTTATACAAATGTGCACTGGTGATGCTAAGTACTTATCATAAAACCAGGTCATTTACCTGTTTGAAAATTACAACACTTTAAAAAATATAGAAAGATACTGCAAGCAATTAGAGCAAAACCAGGAAACCACCATGGTTCTTATCAGTCATCAAAGTTATGCTTGACTGGTGTGGAACATGGGGGTAGAATAATGTTACAAGTTATTTCAATAGTTGTATACAACAACAGAATAACACTCTCGTTTATAGGGGTAACTTTAACTATTCATTGAAATATAAGGTTACAAAATAAATACAAGAGTTTTTATTTAACATTCATTTATCTGTAAACTTTGGTCTTAGTTGTTTTTTGGTTTCAGTTGTTTTTAAAATTGCTTACTTCTGTTCTTTAGCTGCAAAGTTGACAATTACCTAAAGTTTATGGCTTAGCATATAAACAAATTATTATCAAATATCATTGTCTTATTGTATCATAGGTGGACATAATACATACCTGTTTTATACATTCAACAATGTTGTGTTGCAGATCAACATCTAATTCCTTGATCCTCGTTATAAACAACTCTTTGTTAGGGCACTGGACTGCTGCACCTAGGAGCAACAGGATCAACAGCTTCATGTTTTCAAGACCTTCTCTAGACTCAGGTGCCTTTCCTAAACATATGCACTCTGGCACCACAAGGAGGGTCATACCCAGTTCCTCATCATATAGACCTTTTACATTTTTAACAATTGCATCAAAGTTTTTTACTCTGCCCAAAATTAATGCCTGGTCTTCTAAGCCTGTCAACTTTGTGATGTGGTAAGAGGGTTCTGGGTCTATTTGAAGATATACATGATGCAGAATGTCCCCACTGAACAGTGAGGAGTACTCTATGAAGCTTCCTGGTTCTGATAGGCATGATTTTAACTAAAACATTACATCAATATTAGAAATCAAATTAAATTTATATTAAAACTTCTAAAAGATACTTCTGTGAGTTTTCATTTAAAAGACATAAACATTGCTTATTCATAAAACACATCATTATTTTATCTTTTAATCAAGGACTTTTAATCTTGGATTGCCAATATAGAAATAACAATTGACAGCTAATATTCAACTGTAAAATACCCAATACAAAAATTATTTCTATACTACAACCACACTGTGTGACCACCTTATGTTGTTAATTTTATCTGTTAAGTGATACAAATACACTATCTGGAAGCTGGGAAAAATCTTTGTGTTTTTGTGACCTCCATTGAGGAAATGAGACCACACAATAGAAACTATTGTTCATATTGATTTTTAATATTCAAGAAGCTACTTTCTTTTAGTTAAGTAACATTGTCCCTACAGAAGGAATACATCAAGAATGTAAGTTTAAATGTCTGAATATAAAAACATTCATATATAAGAACTTATTACCACATATTTAGTGACATTTTTATTTAAATTCATTTGTTTCTAAATTATTTTTTCGTTCTTATATAGTTTTTTTTTACATTTTTTGCAATCACTTTATATTACCAACAATGTATCAAAATCATTATGAAATAGTATCATAATATAATGAAATGATTAAAATTCACATACTGATTCAAAATACGTGCCATATAAAGGTCTCGATAAATAAAATCGAAAGTTCACTGGAACGGAACGCTTGGATAATTTTATCTCACGGTTCATTCTAGTTTATACAAGCACAAATCGTTGATCACTCACCCACGAAACTAAGGGTCCACTTAAGAAGTCTTCGATTTCGGTACCAGACGCGGCCATTCTCTACAAGCGATAGGATGAATGAATCCTATTTCTTCGGTCTCGGCAGCAGAGCATGGCATTAATTTAAGTCCCCAAACTGTCACAAGATGGAAATCTATTAAACATCTGCAAGTGAACTTATACAAAGACACCCGTAGGAAATAAATATGTGCAAGCACCGTGACACTTGACAAGTTGTTGACACACAGCAAAGCATGCTACACACACAGCCGTAAAATCAATAAGCACATCCTTAAAATAGATAGTTCAACGACCTATGTTACAAAATATGAATTGCTCAAATAATTTAGTGTAGATTCGTTAGGATCCCGCAATTCTAAGATATAGGAGGCATCTTAGGTCATTGGATTCTTTTTACATTGAAAACAACGAGTTTTTGAAATTACTTTGTCATTTCTCATATCTGTTTGTATAAAATAGAAATAGATACAATGAACTAAAGTACTATAAAATAGTCTAGTAATTCTTTCTTCCTAATTTAAAGCAATAATTGGGTGGAAAGGTGACAAAATGACTTTGTGAAATTGTTTAACAAAAGCGCGTTAGTATCCTTTTGCTCAGAAATAAATAATAATATTTATGAATAATTTGAACGTCTTGAATTCTTTATGGGCAATTTGTTCAAAACTTTTGGAATAAGTCCTTTGTTCCACGTTTTTATCAGCTCATTGCTATGCCGCTAATGATTATCTTCGGTCGCAAAAATGTCACGATCAATGACATCTGACATTAGGAAGCAGCTCTCCCCATACTTTGTGCTTGAGTGTGCGATAGACAGGTTCTTTTACAGATTGAATAGATTGATTGCAATAAAATTATTGATTTCAGTGATAACAAAATATACTATTTTTTATGCCTACATAAACACTTTAAAATATTTGTTTAATAACACGTTAATAGAAGATGCGTGTAATTTAATTAGTATCCAATTTAATATATTTGTGTTATAAGTTTGATAAATTTTTAAATGTATGCAAAAAAATGTTTACAAAAACTATGAAAGTTCAGTTTCAAGATCAACAACTGGATGACTATGTACTTGAGGTAAAATGTTCAATTAAGTTTCAGGCACTTTACGTGAATTTGATAATTTATTTTAAGAAAAGGAATTGAATTGTAAGCAGGAGCCGTTGCCACTGGCTGCTACTCATGGCTAGGCCACCTATTAATTAGAAATAAATATATTCAATTGCAAATATAATCACCTCACATAATTCCTCATTAATTACTCATTCTTTTACTTAGTAGTAAAAATTCAGATAACAGTTGATGACTTCAATTGTTTTTCAAATTAATATGTGTAAACAAATATAGAGACAGTTTGAACAACATGTATTAGAGTTTTTGTAATAATTGTAATTTTGCAAATATGGATATAATAATATATGTTGATCATGATCTTATGATAATGATCTTTTGCAAGGCTCTTTATTTTGCAATCACAGGCTCTAATCATATTTATATATTTAATGTTGGTGAAAATCTAAATAATTATTAAAAGCTATATGGTCAAATAGTTTAACTATTGTACAAATAAATTGAATGTAGGATATTGTTAGTGGACATATATAGTAAATTAACAAACTAACATCTTTTCAGAACTCTGTATTAAAAAGTAAATTACAAAGCAAAGTAGATGCTCTTTCAATTATGAGTAGAGAGCTTGACAAATGCAGTATGGAGCGCGACCGGTACAAAATTTTAGTAGAACAGTTGAGATGTAAAAAAAGCCCAGTACCTTCTAACTCTGAGTCTAATCTATATAAATTTGCACCAACTAACACTATAAGTGGTAGTGAAATGCTTGCAAACACAAAGGATCACAATAACATACTCAAATTAGAGGTAAATCTAATGTCATATTTAAAATGCATGCTACAATTTAACATTGCTTGGTATTTATCAATTTTTTTTATTTTTCTGTGTAACATATATACACATTTATAGCATAAGTTTTTAGTTTGATTCTATATTGCAAGACATGCTGTACATTTATTGTAATGTATTTGCACCAGCTCTAGTTGATTAAGATATTTTATTGAAATAAAGATGACCCAGAAATCATTATTTTCAAAGAAAAGCTTTATTATCTTTCAAGAAAGAAGAGTAAAGCTATAACTTAATTGACAACTAGGTGGAGACATTGCGAAGTAAACTGGACGAGGCCAATGGAGACATATTAGCTCTTAGGAAACAACTGCAAAATAATACAAGATTAGAAGAAATCAATGGTAGTAGAACATTGCCAGTTTCTCTGTCATATTCCACTACAGACTATGAGCAATTGGTGCAGGAGCTGGAGAAGGTTCAAAAAAAGGTAGTTAGTTCAAGCTTTTTCATGTTAAATATTTATTTCGAATATATTCTTCATTTTACTTTTCATATTTTTTAAAAGTTAACTCAGTTTGACTTTTCATATGTATTGTTTTTATAAAAATAATCTTATTTCAAGATGTTTCATTTTCAACTGCATTAAAAAATAGTCCTGCTTCAAAATGATTTAGGTTCAATATAATCCAACTTTTTGATGGACTATAAAATTTTATCACTTGTTATCGCCCATACATATACTGAAGATAAAGTTTTTTTAAGAATTTCAATGTAAAATAATTTGTAATAGTATCGACAACTACAATTGGATTATCGCGCCACTTTGGATGACAAGGAGGAACTAGTATCTGACAGGGATTACTATAAAAGTAAAGTGCAAAGGTTGAACCACCAAATCAGTTACATTCTGTCGAACAGAATGAGGACGCAAGGAGACAAAGATTCAGATCTACCTAAACCAGTTGTGGACATAGACGCTTTGGTCACAGAAAATAAATATCTCCATGAGAGAATCACTCAGCTTCAAGTTGAAAAAGAAATTGTGAAAAGGAATTTGACAAAATATAAGGTACCTATTTTCTACCTGCTCTTATATTTTTTACGCTTTAGATTGACAATTATTTAAAAGTAACATGAGGGTCTGCATATTACCAGATCTAGCATTCATTGAACATAATACATATAATGTCCAAATATCATTTCACAACCCAGATATCTAAATATATGTCTTGGTTGTGAAAAAATACATCCCCTGACCACATGCTGAGATACCAGGATTTCGTTAAAGGTGACTAAACCTAGGGTTAGCAGAACTCACTATGACATGGCCTGCCTAGGCTGCATATCCAGCCAATCTATGGGCAATGCTATAGGCGGTACGAGAAGTTGTGTGTGTGGTGGTGAAATACACCTCAAGGGAGCCCTATGTCCAGCTCTTATAGACTTCAATAAGCTTATGATGATGATGACACATAATGAAATGAAACATAAATTTGAAAAACCCAATAATGTCCAAACTGGGGAATTAATCCAGTATCTCTCCATCAGCAATTACACATTCTACCATTCCACAAACAACCCAGAGAGATTACATTATGTATTAGTTAATAACATTAATGTCCTATTTTTGTTAAAATACAGAGTCTTCTTGACACTAGGAGCAAAAACAACACATTACCCTTCAAAAAGGGCTTCTCAGATGTTATGACTCAAAAACAAGGTAAAAATCCACTTTTCTTTTTGTATGTCAATATGTTGAGGATATATTAAGTAGATTAATAAACCAATTTTGAAAATTATGGAAATTCAGTATGAATCCCATTTTAATATTGTGAATTCATGCTTAAATCCAATTTTCTACACTCTAAATCAATTGATACACCATTCAAACATCATATTTTAAGTGAAGTACCGTAAATATTTTAGAAAACCGTAGAACACTAGTTCAGGGTCTATATTAGGAGTAGGGCAGGCCTCTGCTTAGCAGCAGATGACAATATGTTGAAATAATTATAATGGTGATGAGCACTATGGTAATCAGATAGCAGATAAATAAACAATTTGTATAATTGTAAATATGCATTTACATTGATTTTTGAACAGTTAATTTTGTAAATGTTGTCTTTCAGTGAGGGAGTTCCTAGATATTAATTCAAAAACAGGTCTCAAACGTAGCTCAGCTGCAGAATTAAAATCCTTGTGTTTGGGATTATTTGAAGCATTAAATGATAAATCCATTGCCCTCCAGCACCAGAGGAAAACAAATCAGTATGTATAAATATTACAGTACAATTTTTTATCTCATTTCCTGTGACATTGTAAGCTCAAGATAAAAACTAAAGCAAATGTATGTTAACAAATACAATTTGTAAATGTTTATTTATCTAATAGTATTATGTTGATATTTCAGAATTTTAGCTAACAGAATAACTGAATTGGAAGCGACATTGGATAGTTGGTGCAATGGTCAAAAATGTATTCCAATATTTCCTTCACAAATGCTTTTAGAAGAAATAATTACAGAAACAGGTTCAGTAAAATCTGATGAATCTAAAGAGAAAAATGAGATGGGACTAAACTCAGAAATAAACAACAGGGATTCAGAAAGTGATGATGAACAGAGCAGAAACAATAATGATATCTGTTCTGTGGATCTGAAATATAATTATGATAATGGAGGTGATGGTGATAACAAAAATGTGTCTACCAAAACAGTGTTGCCAGAGGAACTAGAATTGCTAGTGAGAGAAGCACTAGCTGATTTAAAGTCGTCTTAATGATTCTTTTAATATAGTGCTTGGGAGTCATGTTTATAAATTTACCAAGAATACGTTCTTATATAATTGTAAGAAACAAGATGATTTGAATGATATGCCAGCAATGACTATTATTAACTATCAAAGAGTATTGTTGTATAATACATACATACAGTCATTTAGCAAATCTAAATCATGAATCTGGTTCTTGCATATGTGTATATTTCAATCCTATGCACATATGTATCAATAATTGTCTTATCAAGCATATCAAAGATTTGGGGATGAATTTGCCACTAACATCTTGTGAAGCCTGGCATTTGTGATAAAACTATTTACAAATTGAGAGTTGAATTCTCAAGTAAGTAGGTAATGTTACATTCCATTAATCCCTTCCTGTACACTACCACATTATAATAATAAAAACATTAAACCAAATATATGAATTCTAGTCCAATTGTGTTTAAAAATATCTAGTCATGTTATCATTTTACGGATTCTTTTATTATATGTGTTATGTTATACACAATAAACTTTATTAAATGGGTCTATCGTTTTATTTTGTAACTACTATGGTCCTACAGATTTTTCATATGTTTATTGGTCTCAACCTCTCAACATATACAGTTGTATATATTGAGGCATATACAAGTTTATATACAGAGTAGTACATCTGTATGCATTAAAAATAGCCCCTATTAAATTTTAATATAAGAGTTTATTACATACAATACTATATAGATATTGTCATATCATACAAAACACGTGTTTCCCCCCATACAGCACCGGAGATGCTTGGCCTGATCGCACGATTAGTTGACTTGCTGGTGTGCGGGTACGTTCGTAGTAAAATCGATGCAGTGACAAGTGATGCAATAAACGTTTCTCGTAACACGTTCAAACAATTGTTTCGGAGAGAGTTGTTGAATTTGACATTAAATTATTTCCATTATTTTTTAGCTTAGTAAGATTTACAACGTAACCTTTGGGATCAGAGGGAATTAAAATAGGTAGGAGTTAATAAAATAAAACTAATTTCTTCAGTCTTCTATTATATTAATAAAATATAACATTTACCTTAACTTATTAACATTGACTTCATTGATAAAAAGAACAAAATGCAATTGTAATTACAATATATTTTTGTACTACCATACAAACACTGATACATTTCTAGTAGTAGCATATGAAAACGCAGATATGATGATAATTTATTACTGCATTCCATGACTAAAGTAACCAATTTCAATATCATTTAAATCCTATTTGAAACTTTTCATTCAATCATGTAATTTTAGTATTAAATAAGTTACTATCTCTGAGGCTTAAGGTTGAACAGAAAGTTCTATTTTGGGTTTTTATGATACCATTTCAAACATTCTTCAAAGTCCCTGATACAATCATGCTGGCTGCTTATAGCTAATACAGCCCAATTAAGATCTTTACTGATGCCTACTGAACTCATATGCATTGCTGTAAAAAGTATGCAAAATTTAGGTACAATATTTTAAATCTCTTCTTATTAATCTTTTACAAAAATGACCAAGAATAATTCAAAGTACCTAACTCATAAACAATGTTTCTTTTTTTTTAAAAACTAATAATAATAAACATAAATTTCGTGGTTGCTTGTTACATTTACCCGATAACTTCTTATATTATGTATTACATCATCTGTCGTTAGTTACAATAGTACATTTTAAATTTAATTCTAGTAATCATTTCGATTGCAAAGATTTTTGTATTACGATAGATTAGTGCAGCGATTATATAAAACTATCTCAGCGTTTTTCACTTTTTATGTATTGTACCAGTTACCAATAATAAAATATTATTGTTACTTGTGTTTATCGTCACTCTATATATTGCTAAAAACAATATGTATTTAGTGGTTAAGACATCATAACAATTTGGTCACATGCAATGAAACACACAAAATATTAATGTAATTATTAATTAGAAATACAGAACTCCATTAAATTTCAAGTACTAATAAGTTATAACAAAAATTGAGTAGAAAATGTATTTCTATGTCTATAGTGTTCTATAACCTGTGTTAACGGTGTGTACCTGAGCTTATAGCTAGGGATTACATTTACCTCAGAAGGGAGGCAAACTAGTCCAGTTCTCAGAACCCTTATTAAAGCCCCGCTAAAACCACAACAGAGATTGTTCGCTTTAAGAACAGCTGTGCTTCCTAGCACTTCCCATTCGTTGACTTTAGGCGATACCACGATTGGTTACTTAAGAAAAATAGATGCAGTTACTCGGAGGGCAATCCGGAAATGGTTGAGTTTGCCGGCGGACTACCCAACGGCATATACACGTTCATTATAAAGACGGGGGTTGAGCATCCCGTCGCTCAGGTGGAATGTCCCCGAGCTACGAAAACGGAGACTAGAACCACTAACTAATATCTCATACCACTATGGCCCTCAGCTCGGGAAATCGATAGATGTAACCATCGATTAAACGATCACGAAATTTGCCTGAACAACCTGCAATCCATCAAGAGGAGATAGGCGACCAGTGTACAAGAACGTAGACGGGGCGCCATTATCTGCCTCCGCGAAGATGCCACAATAACATCGGTGGACAATCGAAGGTACGAAGTTCCTATCGGGGAAGGACTACCTCAATGCTTATAAGCAGCGAATTAACGCCCTACCTACCCGATCGCGATGCGCTCGAAGCAGACCACAAACCGACCGACTCTTCCGAGCGGGCTGTACAGCGGTTGAGACTCTGAATCACATACAGAAAATATACCACCGTACACATGCGGAACGCATCAAGCGACACAACGCGGTCTCGGACTACATAGAAGCGAAATTTGCGGAAAAAGAACATGAAGGTCTTGAAAGAACCAAGGATCCGTACTCAGGATGGGACAACGAAACCGGACCTCATAGCATACAACGAGGCCGAAGCATTCGTGTTAGACGCTCAGGTGGTTAACGATCAATTCGATCTTGATAGAGCACATGAAACTAAAGTAGGAAAATATAAAGCTCTGGACGAACACATCAGAGAGCTCACGGGTAGATCCAGCCTGCGCTTTGAATCCATAACCCTCTAATGGAAGGAGTTGTGGTCAGCAAGGGCAGTAAACCAGCTGCTGGAATGGAAAATCATAAGTGTGGCCGATGTGAAGATCATATTAATCAGGGTAATCATGGAGGGCTTAGCAAGTTACTGGCGCTTCTTTTCAACCACAGCTGTGATGAAAAGAGGAAACAAGAAGGGGATCGGATAAGGATGACTGTCAACTCTAAAGGAAAGGAGTCTATCTGCTCCAAGACCTAACAGATATAAAACGCGTGGTCAGAAAGACAAGGGTTGGGTTTTTAGTGGGTAGCCAATCACGGAATGCCACAGTATCTCAAGAAAGAGGTCTGCATAAAGCATTTCCAAGGCGCAAAAAAAAATGTTATGCAAAGAAGGATATTTGTTATTGCATTACCGTTTGTTACAACATACAAGTTATAATGTCAATACATGAGCATTATTCATCCTTTTATAGGCACTGTATTGTTTGCTTAATTCTTGTCTATGGTCCTGCTAGGAATATCGCCAACAGATCTGGCAAGTAATAAAGAGATTGGTAAATAATGTAGTTTCTAAGCTAATCAATTCGGTTACATTTTATCAGCTGAATCATCATCAATATGAGCCTGTCTAGGTCCACTGTTGGACATAGACTGAGGGGATTGTGCCCTTAATCATCATGCTGGGCATACAAGTTGAGGATTGCAAAGAATTATCTCAATTTATATTTCAAAGTTAGTAGGGGTGGTAAATCTTAAGTTATTTTTCAATTTTTAGGGAATAGGTCAATGGTAGCTTGTAAAATTTTTTAGAAAGTCAAATTCTTAGAATTTTTTTTGGCTAGCGTTCTTTTGGTCCAGACGACGTATAACTTTACATCATATATTATGAGCATTACCGATATTATCCTGATATACTTGTTGGCCGTTGAATTACGAGATACCTGTACATTTCGACTGCTACAGTATTTGAAAAGATTTGAAAGACAATCTAAACTCCATTTGTTAATATTATGTTTTAAGAAATTTGTATCTGTTTAATACGGGATTCGTCTTGCCAAAAAAACTAGCACACCGGTCACGGTGGTCAGGTGGTAAAATACTGCCACTTTAACAATCACGGCTGTCAATAGTACTATTGTATGCACGCTGCACGTACATACAACATATATAGTTATAAGGGACCATAGGAGTTTCGAGGATAGTACTGGTTGCAAATGTTTAATTATCTCCCATTCCAAGTGCGAGG
>DWME01004101.1:0-16895 GCA_018244795.1 Parelbella ahira ahira
CCATAGTTAGCCACGCGGGTCGAGTACGAATTGTCAGTCGCATGATGTTACATTACGTTAAATAAATATGTTATTAAATCATCCTGTAATGAGAATAAATACTATGTCTAACATCTACCAAATAGCTTTGACTGGGTGAAAAGTTCTTAAAAACCGTTTAAATCCAAATTTCTCTCAGAACTCAAATATCTTAAAAGTATTTCATAAGCAAACAAGTAATTGCATCTACACATCAAAAGCATTTATACTGCGCAGATCGTCTTATAAATCACTTTTATCACCAACTCTAACATTTCATATATTCTCATCTGCTTTCAATGACTCGACATTTATTTTATTACCAGCTTTTGGAAGTGCCGCGTTGGTTATTTCTATTCGTACCGCGCCGCGGCTAAATTCTTACATTCGCGATATTCTTTGTCATCTATTACTGCTTTCCAACTTTTCCGAGAGGAACTCAAGTATTATATTTCAGTCAGCTTAAGGCGTTAGCTATTTCTGGAATACGCTATTTTTACAGGTAACATTACGCCTGTGATTCTCCAAACGGTAGGCAGAGCAGAGCACTATGGAATAGGCGGTGAGCCTATTGCCAAACACCACGCACAGATCGACTTCGAACCACAACTGCAAATTTTAACTAGACAATCTAAGTTAGAAAAGTCCATCAGCACCCGGAGCCAGGATTTGCAGCAGTTGCTGTGAGCAGTCGCGCTTGCAACCACACAACCAAAGAGCTAGTCAATTTAAATCTTTTACTTGACACGTTTTTTAATTGAAATAGATATACATAATTTCGATATTATAAAAACCCCCCTTACAAAAGGTGTTCCATCGAACTAGCTCGCCGATCCTCAAAGTTTATACAGCAATTAACAGAGCGCTCCCAATAGACCAGCGGTCTAGTTGAGTATTCTAGGAAGTGTTCACACCTGCTGGGTAGACGATATCTAAAAGTCATCGGTCATCATATGCCTAAATGAAGTTCTCTTTAACTTAATAAATTACATCAAATATTCCGCAAATAACGTAACCATTTAATATTTATAATACAATAGAAATCATTCAGCTCCATTTTTGTTATAATCATCACGTTCTCCTTTTATCCTTAATATTGTTTTGTCAAAATTTTTGGAAGTGTGGTATCGCTGTAAGTGGTATCGCTGCACTGTCATTGGCTACTAAATCTTTTTCTTCGCAAATATGTGAGGCTGGTAACATTTTGTAGAAGAAGCAAGACATGCCTGCAAGTAAATAGTAAGGGACCTGGGACTATGTATGTATAGTTTTATACACCAACAGAAATACGAGAGAAATTAAAATAAAGCTTCTGGATTGTTCCAGACAATATAATTACGTTACATTTAGACGATTGTATAATCCGCATTATTTAACCATCACAATTTATAAAGTATAAAGACACATCAAAATGACAAATAAACCTGTGGCAGATAGAGCTGAAACATTACTCCGAGTAGCGTATCAAATGGAGCTGTTTACACCTGGGACTGGACGATATCTCCGCGTCAACAGGTGCTGCCGGGGCGGCCCATTCGTCCCCGTCCGCGGAGATACGATGTGCAAACACAATGGTACGTATCAAAGCTACTCGCCTGGCGTGAACGAGAACATTAATTTGAACTTAACACTATGCAACCGAATATACCAAAGTACCATTTCAGCGCGTTCTTGAACATGTTAAACATAGGTATATAATTAATTTTAATATGTACCTGAATTTCCACGACGGGGCAGCCAGAAAAGATTAGTAGTATCACGTTTCAACGATCACATTACACGTCTCATGGAATAAACCGTGACACTATTGCCAACGAAATCGATTATGACATTATATGGATAATCAGTTTGTAGGAGCAGCTTTTGTACATCAAGCATGAGCATTCAAATTTTAATTTACCTCTCTGCTGTTTTTTCAATGCACACAAAAACTTAGTAAAGCCGCTAATTGTTTTTTTTGCTGATCATCTCAACAAACCTTAATGTTAACCTCGAAGAGGAAAATATCCCGAAATCTTATCAAATACGAGATCGTCTTTAGACGAGACGAGTTATCTGATATTTTGTTACGAATTATATTACTTTCTTTATTTATTTCATTTGTTTGACAATTTTGTACACAGAGGATAACAATAAATACAAAAATCATACAAAAGAAATTGTGTACAATGGTCCTGCTTATCCCACAAAAATATGGCATCCAGCAGCGCCAGAAATAGAAATAGTGATCTTTAGTGTATACTTGAAAAGAAAGTAATACATAACAGTAAATACACATACAAATATATGTACATTTATCATAAATGAATTTTGATTTTTTTAAGGCGGGGAATACAAGTATGAGAAAAAATATTAACCCTTTTTTTCAAAAGTTCAATATGTAGAATTGTAAGGTGTACTCACTGTTTTTTAACCGTCAAAGGAATGTAGAACTCAGGTAGTATCGAGAGCGTGCTATTCTATTGGTTAATAAAATTTAAAAATAAAACTTATTCTAAATATTATACACACTCAGGTTTTTTCCTAGAGTTGTTCGTCGACTTTCTTTCTCTGTTATTATACCTGAAACAAAAACAAGTTTTCATGTTAATCTACTGCAATTCGTTTTACATAATCGCCTTTTAATTAACATGTAGCATTCGTGATAAATTATTAATTGGCTTTTTTCACAAAATGAGTTTTTTCACAATTTGAGTCGGTTTTATAACACGTTTTCCCTTTTAAATTTGTAAGTAGACAACATTAAAGGATTTTAATGTGAATCGAGATGAAGCTTCTTTAAACTTTACATTTGGTGACACAAATAGAATATTTAATTCACTTTGGTAGTCTCGCAATCAATGTATTCAATTAGGCTAACGAATCGATTCGGTGCGGTCTGATTAATTAATTACTGATTAAGCTACGCAAAGTTAATCACGTGGTTAGACAACCGACAATGCATAATTCACTAAATCTATGTATATACTTAATAAATTTGTAAGTTTTCTGTCAATTTACATATGTACATTGTCGAAAACATGTTCATACCTCTGTTCAGTAAATTCATTTATCGACAGAATCTCTTACGAAGTAATTTTGCAATCTAAGATCAAGTGTGTTGACCATATTAAATAAAGAGCCCTTTCACACGATCGTTCCTCAAACGCAGTCGACATACTCACGACATCGCAACGCACTTATCGCGGTGTCCCTTGTTTGTTGCGTTCCGGCTTCTACATAAATATACGTCGTGCTATTTACTCTTAACACAACATGTGTGTCGTGTTATCGCATCGTTTACGCTACGCATACGTTTATTAACCGCTTGTAAACCGCTTGTGGAACACGGATGTAAAGGGCTATAGGTACATTAGTGTAGTATTCAAATACGATCAAAAAAATATATTGTTTACTAATCCCAACGGTAAGTGCTTCTACGTTCTTTAATTAGAATTTTTCCTTACAAACTCAGTTCGAATGTTTAAACAACAATGATTGCAGCAGCACAAATATTTAGTTGGCAGTCACCCCGTTTGTCTCTAATCAGCTAAATAGCATTCAACTAAGCGAATAATTGAGTTGCAGATGAACTAAGAGCAGCCAGTTTTGAGCTAACATCTTAATTAAGAGCATCAATGCGAACTATTTGGTTTGTTTATGCGCAGACAGCCAGCGATTCTCACAACAACATATAATTTTAAAACTGCACAGTCTGTAGTTAATGTTTATATTCATGATTAAGTATTTGAAATTAGTAATGCTGAAGCAACCAGTACATATTTTAGATGTAATTAACATAAATTTATTCAACGTATCAGTTTTGATATTCTTGCATGTTTCAGAAGCTTCGGACCCTAAATGTCAATACTGAATTTGATATAGAATCTACTGAATAAGTATCCCATAGACTACAGAACGATTTAATGGATGCAATATTTTAAGATTCTTCTACTTTTAATCTATTTAGATAGTTGTTTTTAACTTGCGCACTTTTAGCTAACACCAAAGCCGTATTTGCCTGATACGAATACCACTATAATATAGTGCACATGGCGCGTAGCACTGCTAACAATACAGAACGACTCATTATAACGGTTGAAGTGAAGGGCAAACGGTTGAAAGGTAAAACGCAAAGCGTTGGTCTAACCAGGCCTCACACAGCCTCGATGCATCTATGAAAAATTGTTCTAGCACGCTAAAGACCATAGCGAGCGGAAAAAACTGTTAAGGAAATGTTTACAAAACATTCGGAAGTGTGTGCAGGTTTCCTCGCAACGTTTACCTTCACCATTACAAAAAGTGATATGTAATCTTAAAACGCACATGTTTTTGCAAAGAGATTGGCTCTAAGATGTGAACTCACAATTCCACCGAATGAGAGGCTAAATTCTGAACAACTAAGCCATCACTGCTTGCTATTTTTTTTAACTTAAGTCATTAGTATACAAATAATGCATTGATAACAGCAGTTTCATGTACATTATTAGCTATGTAGTCGTATCAGTCATGAAGTATTACGTAACTGTTTCCTACCTCAACTTCTAAGCTTCCGCCGCTTCTTCTCCATAGCGAGGTATCTTCCGAAGCGGTGGTAGTTTCATTTTGACGTACAAAAAGTGTTCTATTGAACCAATTTTGAATAAATGATATTTGAATTTGAAAATAAATCAATTAGTCATATTTTGGGTTCAAAGAGTTGGGAAATTTGGGATACGCTGAAATGAAACTTGTTTGAATTTGAGGGAGCAAACATTTGGTAAACTCGAGGACTACAGTAACAAGTACACATATTGTTTGTTATACATGTTTGATGGAATATAATGGGAAATTTTCTTAAGCTCCACGTAACGCCTAAGTTGAGCGGCGTTGAGCTCTAAAACGTGCTGATAATGAAGCAAAGTTAAGACCACAGTGTAGGTAGCAAGCGATTAAATTTATATTATAGATACAAATCTTTACGCCTTAGTCCCTTATGGGGAAATTAATTGTAATTTTATTACTATTGTAATTATTTATTCTGGCCTAAAACTAATCGTAACATAACAAGATAACATCATACGTGCATTTTCTCAAAGGGATAGTGCATTGTAGTACATTACTGTAATTCAGGAGTACTGTTATAAGCCCCACTTTGGATTAAAAGATAAACCTATTGCCACGTATGAGGCACAAATCCAAACTCCGTGCTACTACTGGAAATTTCAATTTAGAAAATCCCAATAATACTTCGTCTGATCTGGGAAAAGAATCCAGAACCTTTTCAACAGCAGTCGTGGTTACAACCACTAGATGAACAGGTCCTAAAAATTGTGATCCGATCAAATCAATATGTAGATCGAAGCAATCATAACGTCAATTTTTAAAATCACACTTTCGATGTCCTAATATATACTAATCTATAATGCTTCGAATTATATATGCTAGTTTTAAGGGGAAATTTTGTTGATCTCTGTACTTTGCGTTTGCGTTATTATTATTATTATGTTTATAAGTATTGTTTGTTTCACAAAAATAAATAAAGAAATAAATCAAAATTTAACCTAACAATCTATTCACAATTGATACGAATTAGAGATAATTTGACAAGAATGGCCAAGCAATAATACGTTAAATACTGAAGAAGTCCGATCGTTCCACGTGTATACGTTTGAAATACGATGTAGGTTTTTCCATTGCGCAAAATTCTAGTTTCAGTTAGTGGTACCATAAAGGCGTACAATTATCCAAATTCCTTGGGGATGCGAGTGAAGTGAGAGCAATTACCAGAAGCGACGGCCATACTTATTTGTTAACAACGACGCCATTTGGACAATCGCCAAGAGACTAACTTAAATACGCCCCGAGTAGCTACTGTAGTTTTTTTCATTGAAACAGATTAAGATCTGTACAGCTGATGATATCTTTGTAGTTTTTTGGTTGTATGTGTTACTTATGTTCCATTTTAATCTAATATTTAAAGACTTAGGTGTACATATATTGCAGACTGCCTTTTTGGTCGAGCGGTAGAAAGCGCGGCTGCTGTTTGAGAGGGCAAATACTAACCGCAATTACCCTAACTTACACTGTACTAATTGAACCGAGGTGTGCTAAGTTATATTCCTATAGTCCTAGTACGGGATTTGAAACAAATGTTCATTGATCACTGTCACTAGTGACAGCCATTTTGTGGAAAAATTGCTGAATGAACGATTCGGTAAATGTTGTCGACTGGTGTGTTTGCGTCGCTCGAAACATTTTCTGTAGACCAATGGAAAGATCCAGCACTAAGCCCATATATTACCTACTCAGTTTTACAAATCATCTTTACTCGAGTGTTCAGTGAGACAACAAATTACGTTACAACCTTGCTCTAGCAACAAATTCTCGCGGTAATACCGCGTAAATATCATCATTTCCTTAAATTTCCTCCGAGTTGCAACATTTTTCATTCCGTATGAAAAGTGCTTTCCTTATAACGTCAGGGAAGCGACATAAATCACGGCAAACGTTTGTTTCGCGGTTAGGGTGTACGACGTGCATTTACATAACTTCCGTCACTGGCTTACTGGGACGATGCACCGGGGTAGCATGCACACATGAATGTAAATGTATTACTCGGCCGGGAAAAAACTCGTCACAACTCTAGTTAGAGACGGCCGCGCTCCAAACGCCGTATTAAAAGCTTACGTAGTCCTATTCGGCTGGATTTGTGTCTCTGTAGCGTCCACTGCTCACTGCCATAATACAACCATACTGGTCATCTAACGTTGTGGGATTTTAACCCTTACAATCTAGACGTCCACTCCTGTACTAGTACCTACATCCTAACTTGTTATCCAGTATTGCCTGTACGAGCTTTCATAGCTGATGTGTTTATGTTTAGTATATAAGGCTAGAGAACTTCAAAGGCTCAGCTAAAACGTAAGAGAAGCGGGTTAGAAGTATCATTTTAATAAACGCCATTCCCTTTTGACACTAAATGTGAGGTTGAGTAGAATTATGTTCTATTATCTAAGCAGCGCTTGGTAAGTCGAATTTATTCAAAAATATCTTCAGACTGGTGAGTAGCTCAGCATCAGCAGACCTTCAGGTACAAGTAGATGAAAAAACAACATAGAAAACAATTACAGAGGGTCGACATATTTATGTTTACAATTTATAAGTAGCTATATCGTATTATATCAGGGCAACATTGTAAAGACGATGACACGTAGCCGTGAGGGCGGGCAGGCGGTAAATGAAAAACCTGCCAGATCTGATTTATGGGGGCGCTAATTTCCATAAGGACGCTATAGGCTTTTAACGCGGCGTCACGTTTGTTTGCGAATAAAGGTCTAGATATTATTATAACTAAAATAACACACAAGATATTTGTATTGTACCGTCAGTCTTGAAAAGAGCTCTACTTGTCCGTTTCAAGAGCTCTACGGCGCTTCACAAATGCCTCAGACGGAAGTTTGTAGAGATGTTGCACGGCAAAGTGAAAAAGAAATATACTCTCGTATATATTTTAAACTAATTTGTAATATTCCTTAAAACTGACATAGGAGGTTATTACTTGGAAAACAATATAACCTAATAGTTCATTTGTAATAAGCATCTAAAAACACTAACAGTCGGACAGTTTTCCAACTTCACAAGGCGTGGAATAATAAATATAAGATATTGAATTGAATTACAGCCCCGTACCGCGGCAGTTTCATATCTCTACGCAATAAATGCACGAAAATGTCCTCGTTTATCGCATGTCCCGTTTTATTGCTGCCTTTTAATAAATTCAGGTTTAACGTATGTACAGAAATATTCCTTAGAATAACATAACTTTGGCAGTTTTTATAGAAGGCAATATTGTAACTCGCAAACGTACTGAAACGCGTCTGTAGACCAACGTTTTGTTGTATAATAAGTTACACAAAAAATTTCGATTACGTGATTCAGAAACGTGTACAGCGCCATCTCTTATTGAATCGTGAAGCATTTAATCGTCATCAACCCTCCTATTGTTGTTTATCTCAGAACCCTCTTAGGGTTTCGGCCAAGCTGGCCAAATACATGTAGGCAATCTTCAGACGCAATAGAGATTTTTTTCGAGAACTCTAATGTGTGCAGGTTTCTTCATGATATTTTCCTTCAGGCTTCTAGCAAGTTGTATTTTGATGTTAAAAACGCATATTTATCTGTAAAGGGCTGGGCGCAAGAATTAGAAACTAAAATTTTGGGAATGAGAGATTGAATTTTAACTACTAAGGCATCACTACTTTGATATATAATAACAATTAGATATATATGTATAATAAATAAAAATACATTCCTGTAAGTTTACTATAAAATGTTCATAAAAAACACACAAATTTGCCAACACACTGCATTATTCTAAATATTACAAGAAATCAAACAAATTATCTTCAAACTAAAAGCCCATATAAAACCAAAATTATCCAAAGGCAATATTGATACATTTACAATTAACGAGAATAGCGGAATCCCTTCACATTATTATGCAACAAAACGTTAATCGCGGATAGCAATAGACGACAGAACATGCATAATGAATGAAACAAACACACAACGTCTCCTCACGCTCAAGTCTCGGCTACTTCAACTGGACTACTACGTCCACTCATCTCGAATCGTCATGCTGCTCCCCTCACCACGGCCGGATGTCTAATCGCCTCAATTGACGACCCTAGACTAGGGGTCCATGACTCGGATTTTATAGGTCAAATTATTATTTCATTTGCAACTCCATTCATGTAAATTAAGAGGGAAACAGGCTACAAGATATCTATCATTTATGTTAGTAGCAAGTGGTTGTCTATGTTGGTCAGTGCACCATTGTACACTGTCCTTAGACCATCTATATTTGCATTTCTTATGGAATTTGGACGAGAACTATCAATTTTTACTATATGCAACAATGAAACAAAAACGATATTGATAATAATGTCTCACGATACGACCTGACCTACTAGTGATTCTAATCAGACGTATATCAATTTATGTGTACAAATTTATGAATACATACCTATATTGATAGTTTTTGTATCCACACGCAGAGCAAGTTTGCGCGTTCATCACATAAATACGTTACTGTGAAGTGGAATCGAACCCAAAAACTCAGGCTTTGCAGTTAGACACGATTTACCGACCATTAGCCCAATAGACCAGTCACTTTACGTAACAAACACTTCAATATATATTTCCGACATCTATTATTTAATAGTACGCATTTCTATTGCTATTGAATATTCCTTTAGTCCTTTTGAATTAGGTTCCTTCGTACAAATGCAAATTCTCGATGTCTTGTGTATAATCAGAGGGGCTTCATTGGGGTTTTAAATCAAAGCAATTATTCAGGAACCGAATGCGACGTGCTGGAATCCGTATAAGAGCTATTGGTCCGGCGGCGGCGGTGGAATGTGCGGTTTGCATAAAAATTCCTCGGTTCGAACCATCTACTAGCTGACTACATTTACATACAAGATATTTGAAATCGTAACGTTTACGTTTAGCTTTGTAACTGCAAAGCGAAATTGTATTTATCTAAACAATGAACGGAGCTACAAAGTGACGCATGACAATATTGCTAAAAGATACATACTGCGAGGAGATGGAATGATGGCATCAATAACTAATTACAAGTAGCTAATTAATTTTAACATCTTATTATGAAGAGCGCATTAATTACTTTTTGGAAGGAAGTTCATCATTTGAAGTCTCGAGATAAAGTTGAAATAAATATCATACTCTAGACACTAGAAACATGACAGTATAAAAGAGAAATATAATAAATAGGTAAAAAGATAAATAGATGAAAATAAATTTGCGGTGTTCTTATATACATATGTATTTATATATGTATTATATTTATCGCGGGCGAGATAGACGAGCAAGTTAATCGTCGTGCGGTCGTGGATAACAATCAAAGGAAGCAATATTAAAGTTTTCAACTAATCGAAGCGCAGAACAAAGCAGTTTGGTTAAACGGGTCTTTCAATATAAACCAATGGAATTTTTGAAAGTCAATACACGACTTGTACAAGAAATCAACAGTTCGTTCATTCATTCTCCAAATGTTTAATTGACTTTATGTTCATTCATTTAAAGTTTATACAATTGAATGATTTATTTCGTTGACTTTAAAATTTCAAGTTATAATTGAGTTGGAGAAGGCGATAAGTTTGGGAAACGATTTTTATAAAATTCTAAAATAATATTTCGAAAGCGAAACCACTTGTTTTGTGTTTATAAATCTGAGGTTGAAACAGGTATTAGAGCGTACATATTACTTTATGCAAATGTAGGGTCGGCTAGCTTAATACACGTAGCTTACCCTATATTGTAACATGCATAAATCTACGCGACTCGACAGCGATATAAAATGCAATAAATACGTCGTCGACACTTTTAATAGCTTAATCCTTACGATGTATAAGTTCGATTTGACATTCATTAAATAGTGAATTTCATTTTGATAAAACGACACGAAATTGTTCGATAAAAAATGTGATTGAACTGGTGTTTCTTCAATAAAAATCTGTACGTATTTTTGACTTTTATGAAAATACGTGTACAGGAAATATAAAATTACGGAACGGCAAAGTTTTAAATTTTATCAACGTCTGGGACTTAGGATGTTAATAAAGCTGATAAGTTAGATATAAGAGTAATCATTCCTATGAATTAATTACGCCAGAAGGTATGATTTGGTTAGTCTTTTAAAGCAGTACAGTGACAATGTAACAGATATTTTATTCAACTGCCTCACATCATCATCATCACAATTCTGTTTGATTAGGGTTTCAATCTACCCTAATCAAACCTAATACAAAAATTCAGTTAGACTACAGGACCACAATGAAATTACGAAGTCATGAAGAACAATATAGATATTTTCAAATATTCCAGCCGCAGTTGGCAGGCTTTCAATAAACACCTTGCCGACCGTCACATCTCAGGAAAAATTGTTAAAATCCAGCGCAATTCCGATGCAATTCCGTTTGCTGAATCTCTTTGCAAGGAATCTATTTTGAAAGTCATTTGAATAGTCTTGATTAAAGAAGTGCGAATGTAGGAAAGCTCTGAAGAATAATATTCTACGTGAATTTTTTTCTCATACAAAATCCATTCAAAAGATATTTTATAACATGACTAAAGTTATAACACTAAGCGTCAATATTGACGCAAATGTGCATAATGTTGTCATACCAGAAACGTAAAAAACGTACCATCACGCCTGTAATCCTTGAAGGGGTAAGCAAAGGAGAATAGTAAATTCAGAATACCAATAACGCTGTACATTATTAATTAAACACTGTGACTCTCTTGAGTTGTAACTAAAAAAGATTCTAACCCTGAGTACGTATCTCAAATAAAAATTTATTTAAATTGAAGCCTTGGTTGCCGCTATTAGTAGACATTCGACACTACATGCTTTTCATTGTAATATGTTTGAATTATTGCATTTATACTATATGTTATTTTCTAAGCAGGCCATTACGTATTTGTAACTAATATTATTGCGGGTAGTTACACCTACAATCAAAACAGGTACCTATCAATAAAACACTGACTACATATTTACATTGACATTCATAAGATGTTATTTAAATATTTTCCAAATTGGATTACTTATCGTCACCCAACCTTTCATCGAGCACAAAGTGAAGATTCCCTCGGTGATACCGGTACAAGTATACATGATATGGAGATGAGACGGCCATGCATCCGTCCGCGCAGACGTTCGCACCGGAAATTAAATCAATCCACGCCTAGGCGCTTCTTAGCTGTCTTCCAGTCTATTATCAGATAAGAATGTAGACGTATTCTCAGGCGGGCCTAGCGTTATCCCTTATATAACATACCTACATGATGTATGTACATATTATTGTGCTTGCAATTCTTCGTCGATGTAAAGACCCTATTTTTCCGTGTCAATCTAACTTTAGTAATCCCTTACTTAATCTCACAATGCTTCACTATGTATGTATGTTTCACTATTTACCCGTCTTTGTGTTTATGTACATAGCACTCACAGAACAAAACGCCCCAGTGTGAATCAGTGCGCGAAAATATGTATTCACATATGCAAAGTAAAGCGTAACTATATGTATAGTTCTGCGTGACATTCATAGCATAAGGTAGACAACAGGACACCTCTGGACAGCAGACAACCTTTCATAAGGTAGAGTTTATATTTAATTTACTACTGATTGTGAATTAAACATTTTGTATAGCGTTACGCCCTTTAAGGTCATAAATAAGGTAGGTAATAAACTCCGGGTATGGAAGTACACTTAATGTGACACTAGTTTGGGACAAAATGGAGTGAAAGTTGGTTGCTGGTGGAATCGGAAGCGTCAATATTTGATGAGCCGAGCGTGGCTGGCCGGCAGTGACAACTCAAACACGTGGTTGAAATTGGTACAAAATGAGAGCGAAAGCGACTTTTAACAATTTTATACGTATTTTTTAAATCCTTTCATCGTTGTACTATTCAAGGCGTGTGTCTTGTCAGAATGTTTTGTATCTACTTAATAGTTAAAATATGACTATTATAAATATAAAAAATAATTTCTTAATTAAGATTTTAGTCATTTACACTGCATTACACAATACAAATTATTTTGAAATATAGAATACATTTAGAAAATTATTAATACCCAGAAAAGAAAGCGTTTTTAATTGGCCCTAGATATATATAATATGTAACGTAAAAAACAGTTATACAAATGTTACTTATAAAAAGAAGATAAAAGACAATTTATTATGTACCACATAACCCTGAAAATTTTAATTTCCATACAATTTGTTGTACGGCTATCCTTTTACCTTATGAATAAATAAGTAGTTCTAACGAGTAATACACTATTTTAAATATAAAAAACAGACTAGGAATGAAAAGCAATAAATACTTTAAAATTATTGCGCAGATGGATAAAACATATAAACGTCAAATTCAAAACGGCTACCTCTTCTGATTTACGACTAGTCCAAAAACAAGCGCACTAATTAGGAGACCAATGTAGCGGTTGTCTCTGTGTACCGGCGAACCCGGGGCTACCTTCGGGTGGAACAAAGGCTTGCGGCCACTACGCTCATGGCTCAGCGATCGGGTAACATATTACGAGTATGTCTAACGGTTCGCGTGATTAATTAACCGTCAGAGCTACTGTAATCTCGCCCGCCGGAGGCTGGTTCGCACCTTTGTTACGTACTATAGGATCCACACTGAATCTGATTGGACAGAAAAAAATAATTATAATACAATAAACAGGGAAGCGAACAGTTTCAAATTCAGAGCGATGATAGCAACATTATAGAGGAAAGCTTTAATTTTAATTAAGTGACAATCTATGTAATTATTACTGCTTATAAACCTTGGTAGCATTGAGTAACGCGACCAGAATAGCAGTCTTCATTTTGTGTTTTGAAATACTGTTATAAATATATTTCTTAAATGGGAGTCGAACTAACAATCTCCAGCTCAGCGGTCACTGGTCACTGGACTCAAAGCCCAGTAGGTATTAATAATTAAAATGATGTAAAAGTACACCTTAACGTACCGGCCGCAACCCTCGCGACAGCCGCAGCGCGAATTATCTTAGCAAAGTTAAACCAAGTCGGTCCCGCGGCGAATCAGCGCGTGAAGGCTACGAGGTGGCGAATTTGCATTTATTACGCGCCATTATTAATACGACCCAAGAGTTTGTGTCATATCCCATAAAATTTGCTTCCACATCCTGGAGTTCAGATCGATTTACATTAAAAAATGCCCCATATTCCACGCTGGAAAGTGTAACTAGCGAATCGTGGGAGAAAACTACACTCCTCTGAACCCGTCACAGAATTATCCATCCTCATTTACATACTTTAATCGAGTACAATGTCAGTACTTAGAATTCTAAGACTGCGAGTATAAAAAATAATTTACCTATAAAAAACTCTAGAATAATTAAGAAAGAATTATGAAGTAATTAAAAAAGTAACCATTGCCATATATGTTGAGGATAACAGAAAAGGGTAATCGAGAAAAACCCCCGTTTGTTCCGACGTCACAGCAAGACTGTTATTGGACAATTACTTAGCAATGGTCTATTACTGAACCGCACGATGCTTCGTATACCTACAATGATGAACTTGGACATAGTTACGTTAACCGTCAACGTATACGTCAAACGTCTGACTGATCCAATAGTGCAATAGTTAGTGAACCTGATCGCTGAGCTGGAGGTCATAAGTTCAATTCACTCAGAACAAATATTTTTGTGACGAGCACAAGTATTTGATCAGTGTCTGTGCAAAACAAATAATTATATCAGTGTACATTAATATGTATATATGTATGTAGTGGAAATTCTCTAAAATATTATGAAAAACTTTTAATAAAAACATAGCGGAACAGTAATATTTCAAATATAAAGTATATGCATATGTGTCGTATTGTAAATATGTGTCATTGCGATAATATTATCGTATAAACTAATGAAGTATGTCTGAGTCACGGCTGACGTCAATAATACTTGTCTTTACATAATAAAACAAAAGGCAAAAATGTGCTAGCTTAATAGTTTAGTAACTGAATGAATATATCAAATATATTTAAACTGTAATATATTTTTATCCTTTAAGACAGAAAATGCATTTATTAAATTGTAATTCTTTGCGCAAAAAATATACCTAAATTACATGTGGAGAGTGCAATCTATAATGTATCTTATTTCTATTCAAATAGGCTCTAAAATGCCTTACAGTTCCAAAATAACTCTTAATATCGAGGATTCAACAAACCTCTGCCCTTTCAAAGGACGCACTGTGACAACGACAGGTCAAAACTCGAATTACTAAAATATATTTGATGGCACGTAATAAAATGTCTTGAAGTTTTAACCAACCATGTAACTACCATCAAGTTCCATTAAACGATCGTTTAATTCTACTTACATTTACAAATAGCACTTAAGTTGTTACTGAATACATCTTTGGTACCTATGTAGGTACATCGGGAGCCTAAGATTCCCAATATACATATTTAACAACTGAGGTAACACCCCGCCTGTAATCTCCGAAAGGGTAGCCAGAGGATACGAGTACACTACCACGTTTCTTCAATTTGGTTAATTAATAAGCATGTAATTATATCATTATCAACAACCTATCTCAGTTCACTGCTAGACATAGGCTTCATCCATCCATTCCATCGCGCCCTGTCTTCTACGTGTAACAATATATTACAAATTATATATTATTATTTAATTAACTACTTAGAAACCTTTACCACCAAAATCTAAGACGCATCTATCAAAAACATTTGAGTCCGTATAATATCCATTTAATACAGCCGAACAAGGGTAACAATAGTTATCTACGTCCGCTTTACGCTGATATAGGACTATCACTAATGGTTGTCGCGGTAATAACACCACATTAGACACAAATGCAGCAATTTCATTTATCATCTTGCTAGTGGTAAATGTCACTTCTAGTACAACTTTGTAATTATCTTACAATTACACGTACAGAAGAAATTTATCTGACGTTACTGATTGGATGAGATAATTAAATTGTTTTTGTAATACACCTCACACTAGGGACAAATAATTGGTTTAGACGACGTGGAACCATAAAGGGATTTATGAATGATGATTATTAGTTATTTAGATTTTATTGCCCACCAGGCACCAGGCATAATTGTAAGCAGGCATGACTAAGAGCGAACTTAATTCTTAGTAACATTCTTCACTGAAAAAACTTTGGGGAACTGCAAACTTATGTAAAAAACATAGAAGCAGATGCAAAAACCTTAAAAAAGAAGTTATAATAATAGAGAATAATAATTGGGAAGAGGACGACAATGATGATAAAGATGATGTTGTCACTGCTGATCAATTTATTAACTAATGACATTGGTGAGTTATAGTACTAAAAAGCAAAATCAGGCATACTAGTTCCGTCACTTAGAATCAACAAAACATCACTCAAGCAGTTACTTGCAAATGGAGTAAAAGTTAATACGTTTCAAAACAGATGAGTTTTAGATATTCTCAGAGCTAACAGTGATCCTATTTGAGTAAGTAGCCGTACAAATCTTAAAAATTATCTCAATGATTTCATTAATGTTAACAGTGAATATAATATAAATAGTATCCATTTTGAAATCCTTTATTGGAAACCAGAGCAAGCAAATCGATTTCTAACAAAAGATGGTGATCAAGCTTGGATAATGCCCGGAACTACAGACAAAATTTAATGGAAATGTCACTGGCACTCATCTTAAGGGTCTCTTTAGAAAATCATAGATAATAGCTAATGGCTTTAGTAGGTACTCTACAGAGTAAATCGATTAGCAGACATCTGCTTGAATTAAGATAATTCCTTTCAGTAAATTACACAGGATCCCTTTTCAATAATAATATAATCGTGCCTGTAAAGGAATCGAACGGTTTTTTAAACGGCTTCATGGTTAATGATACCTATTCTTTAACGTTTTTTTTTCTGGCGTCTTTAAAAGTGTATTATTGGTAAAAACTTGTGAAAATCTATTCGACAGCTATTTACGTTTTCAAATGTAAAAGATATAGTAGTCAAATATAAAAGGAACAAAACGCTGTGTTTTGTTTCTTTTACATGCTAGAAACGTCCTAAATATTTAATTATCTCTAGTATTCACAGTGGGTTGCTAAAAGCTGTTCGAAATAGTACATTGTTATATGTAGCTATAATTGAAATACGGAGCTATGAAAAGTAACTATACGGATCAGGAGACCAGGTTGGCCGTCAACTTTTTAGGTCTTATATTTTTGTTTTTTTTTTAGATATATTTTCTTCACTGTCATAACAAATACAGAAATAATTACGGAAATAATATAAATTTCAACCGTCATCAAGAATTTCGGATGCGACATCACATTACGAAA
>DWME01004102.1:0-16893 GCA_018244795.1 Parelbella ahira ahira
CTCGTGGTGTGATGCGTGGTCAGCATTTCTCCATGTGAGGCGCGCGCTCATATTTCTGTAGGTAGCGCGCCGCTACACATTGTATTGTATATATAGGTACGGATACAACTAAAGTTAACAATAACAAAGAACACTCTAGAAAGCACGTACACATTTATGTAAATTTGCAAATAGCAATCACCATTAGCCTTCTGCGGTGGGCCTTATTATCTTAACGATCTTCTGGTGCAACTAAAAATACTTGGCCCGGTGGAGAACACAGCCGACTTGTGACAAAACCAAGTGAAACATATTGTGAAAAAAACTAGATATGTTTTATGGAAAATTTTGCTTTTATGGCATTAGTAGCTGTGTTCGTAGCATGGAATTTTGTGTTAATAATATGAAATATATATTGGTCTCCATCCTAATGCTAAATGTACCTACAACATACACGAGTATCTAGAAATAAGGTTGTCAATATCTACCTAAATTTATACCCGGCACAGTATTAGTACTGCTCTTGTAAAAGTAGTAGAAGTCATAAGTTAGTACTTGTGCTGATTGACTTTAGAAAAGCTTTTAACCTGGCTTTACGCCATTACGTATATACGAGTATACATACATATATCGTCTTTCTTGCCATGATCCAAAGTTCAAATGTTTTTTTCCGCCTTCCCGTGGTTTTCTTTTTATGTAGGTAACCGCTAGAAAGCTGTACATTTTGGATACAACATACATACATGATTGGTGGCAAAAATTTCCTGGGATGACACAAGGTGGAAGATATTCCATTGGGGATGACAATCTCCACTTTTACCTTCTGAACGATTATCTTCTAGACAATTCAATTTATTTAGACAATAGATGTGTGACAATAGAGATGGCTTCCGATTCAACATTGAATAAAAATAAATTAATATACATTACAATTTTTTTTTACAACTAAAGGTCCTATGTACTTTTATGAATGCTTAATATCGCAAGGGACCCATACAAAATACTGCTGCGGAATTTACTTGCCAAGTCATTTTTATTCGTTTTTTATCCCTCTCTGTTGATTGACAGAAACACACCCAGCATATGTTTCGTTTTGCGAGTTGGGCAAATTGGACATATTAGAAAAAATGTATTTATCTACGTATTAATAAGCATTCATTTATATAGCCAAAACAACCATCGAAATAATGTTCTATGATATGAAACGAGAACAGACGGTATGATTTATCTCGTTAAAAAGTGTAAATTGAAATTAATAGATACTTTCATATATATCTAGTGATCTCTGCAGCCTGCTGTCTGATTCCGCAAGTGCTGTTTGCTGCTGTAGTCCAAGTTGGCATTCCTTGTGAATAAAAATACTGGTCGGAATAATTTTCAACCGGTTTATAATTTTTTTCTTTTAAAGGAAATGGTTATATCGACATAATTTTAATACTGTACGCAGATACATATAAATGAAATTCAGAGTTACATGTATAGAAATGTGGGTTATCCAATTTGTGGCTTATGATCACATCTAAACTCATCTAAGTTAAATATATTTTGGTAAACAGATTATACCTAAAGACATAAGGCCTTCCAGCCTAGTTCTCAGACTTTAAGATCTAACTCTATTGGATGTGTGTGTGGATATAACAGCATTGGTGATGATATACACGCTATATGATATTTACATGGATATTTCTTTAAGCACATGCTGCAAGCTGTAGTAATACAATAATGTTTGGTGTCGATAAAGAAATGATTAAAGAAGGTTAAGGCCACAACCTTCAGGCTAATCATGATGATGATGATGATGACGGTAATAATAATGTTGATGATAATGACGCTTATAATAATATTCATTATGAAGAAAGTCGGGGGGCGTTAATGAAAATGGGTATTAATAGAAACAAGTTAACAGCTAATCAACGACTAAGCTTCCCGCGTAGCAGCTAAGCCGACTTACTCGTAGATAACGTTAACGTGACCATTGGTCAGCGACACGCCGACCAGATTAGTTCCATTAAAGGTTGTGTTTACGAAAGGTAAATTCGATTAGAATATGCTAGTTTGCCAATATTGCAAACAGTCGATACAGATTTTGTTTATCTAAATACTTTATTGGTAATATTTATAATATTCGTATAGATCGTATGTATTTGAGAATCGTGACAAAATATGATAATACATATTTTCTTTGAGTTATATTACAAATGTCTGAGACATGAATAGATGTTGCTTTTTGCTGTCGTATTCTGAGTATGGATCTCTATAAATAACTCTGTGACGGTTTGAGTAGGTTTCAGATCTCGCAGATATATCATAAATAACAGTAAGAAACTAGCTTTTGGGCAAAAAGTATGTAGTTAATTTTCAAAACGCTATAGAGGGCGTCGAAAGCTTAATAAAAGATAAAATCCCAGCCGGGAGCAATAATTTTAAGTGCCCTCCTATACCTGGGACCTTTCCTTACGATTTTTTAAAAAAATCTTAACAATAACGTTTGAAAATGCTTAGAAATGGATCTACGACCTTACTTTTGAACTCTTGATGTCAAAAGCTCCAATATAGTCATTTTTTGCCGCCAAAAAGCAAAGGTTGCCCGTTCATACTCAAAGTTGTATGATGCAGGTTCCAGACAAACATTTCATTTGTTAAAATCCACAGTTTTGGTTCATTGCGACAACTCATTTTAAAGTCTGTTTTGCGTATTTCATCTAAGTTGTTAGAGTACGAAGTGAACTCAAATGCAAGTAATTATAAATTTCGCCTGTTTGTATTCAAATTAACTATAGTTAATTACTCACTAATCCGTACACGTAACGGCCAACGTGAATTATGCAAGGCTTTTCATTTCTGATACGGATTGGTATTAATTACAAGATAATTATACTTGAAACGAATGTGCGAATTCGTTATTATTATCTGTTCGTAACCAATTTTTGATCAAATTCGATGGTGATTCAATTCGATTGCCAAGCTGTGGGTTAGTGGGTTTGTTTCCCATTCGAAATATAAATTTCGATTCAATAATACGAACATTAGTTTTCTGACTGGCTGTAAAATTATTTAAACATGTAAATATTTTAAAATATGTATGTGTATGTACATATTTGTATCAGCTCTTTTGGCTCAGCTTAAAACACTGATCTCCCCAGTTTGGGATAAAATACTCATGTTTTTCACACAGCCTATTATAAAATCACATGTTATAGGAGTAATCTCATTCCCAGCATGTCAATAATACCTTTTTATTGAGACGATTGGCCAATAAGCTAGGTTTTACAATGATCCAGGCTCCGTGATGTGAACAGCTGTCTAATATTCCAGGGTGCGGCGTACGTGCATTTACTTCGTCAGTGCGTCAATTACAAAGGAAAATATCTTTTTATGCACGCTGAAAGAATCATACAAAACGCAATTTCACGCCTATAATCCCCCAAGGCGTAGGCAGAGGGCTTTAGTTCACTGCCACGTTTCAATGTTGGTTTATTATTATATGTAGATCCACTCTGTTTACTCGTGTTGATAGCTCTCGTCTCAATCCACTGTCGAGTTAATCGATTTCCTGTTTACTGCGGCTTACTTCGGCTTCGGGAGACGAGCTGACCCTTGGTGATATAAATATAGCTCTAATTTTATGATTGTTTCTCTTTTACAACCGATCAAAAGAGAGTATCTATGTCAACAATAGTAAATATTAGCGATGATGGCTTAGTAGTTTTGATTTGAAACTTCCATATCTTTGGTCTTGGGTTCACATTTTAGCGCGCTTGAACTACGAGTGTTTGGCTTTTAAAGTTAAATATCACCCGCTGTCATGGCATAGAAAACCTCCGCCTACCTCTTCGGGCATTACAGGCGCGATGTTACGTTGTGTTTTTTTATCGCCATATAGCCGCGACAACAATGCTACACAGTCAATAAACAAAAAATACATAAACATAATCAGTAAATGAATCACGTGACTGACGTATATGGTATACGTTCATATTCCTGTACCATAAGTTTCGGTGTAAAATAACGAATAGCTCTTCGCGTGCGCGCTAATATGGTGCTTTCAGCGTACTGAATGCGGACAAGGCTCTATCCATTAACGGCCCGCTAAGCCACACGTAGCGGCTTAACGGCTCGGCCACGGCGGACGTTTTCCGCCGTATTACTGTTTCAAATGCCTCCTGAACCCCGCAAAGCCTCAGTGACACACTGTAATAATGACAGTTTTGTAATAAATGTATGGAGAGAGTATTCAATATATAAGGAGCATAGCAGGTCAGTAAGGATAGTTATATTTCGCACTCGGTTTACTCTACCTATAACAGGAATGACCTGACGTGAAAATATCATAATATATGTATATAGATGGGAACTTTTTGATGCAATAAGTCATTTTATATTTTAATAACCTTTTATTAATGTAAGTACTTAGGAATAGTAGACGCAAGCAATGTGATGTTTAATCACAATTGCAGTCAAGTTTTGTATTTAATTTAATAAGTAAGTTCTTTATAAGTATTGTTTATGAAAACAAGGTTATAAGCACTCGTATCGTGTTATATAAAGATTTGTTATCGTCATCGATCCTTTATCGTCTAACTGTTCGACAGGGGTGTCTCAAGATGACAAGGGTTAAGGTCAAAATAAAACTGGCACGCTGGGCAACTGTGAGCTGGAAGTATTTCCACGTTTTAGAGAATATTATGAAGAATTTTAAGGTTTACAGGTTTGCGATTTTTGTCTTCGCCGTTATAGCAAGCGATATTTAATCTTAAAAGGTGCAATTTTTGTTGATAAGAGATGCGCACAAAGATTCGAAGCCAGGCCTCCTCGTATACAAGTCTGAGTCCTAAACCACTATACTATCACTGCTTAAATTTAGGAAATAATAATCCGATATTAATGGGTGTTTCTAATATGTCAGCATACCTTAACTCTTGAGTTAATAGACTGCTATGTCCTATAGTGCACCATGAACATTTAGCATAACAAAGAAAAAAATCCTGTTCACGTTTGTTCTGAATACACGATATTAGCAAAGAAATTACGTTCCAACTTGTTTTTTTCTTATTACCCGCAGAACCGAAAACAGTCTTCACTTATCAACTTTTTCAATTACTACTCGTCTAGTGCTTTCGTAATCTGAATCACGCGATCTATTCGGGCTGTGGAACGAATACGGTCTAAGGCTTGGCCGAATAAGGTCACAGGCGGGGAAATGATATGCGTATTTAACTACCCCGTTTTGTACTTTGTGCGGCCGAATATTACGTTATGCGGGATTTGTTTGTTAATGGCAAAATATATACATACATGTCTTCACACCAGGTCTCGTACGCGGTAGGTAGAGGGCGCTTAGTACTAAATGTAAATATGTGTTTAAAGAATTTATTCTCATAAAAAACTACAGTCACTTACATGAGAACTTAATTATACATAATAGATAAAATAAAACAGTCGCTCGTATTATTTCTAAAAAAAATATTACATATATACATTTATGGTTAAGTAATAGTGATCTGATAAGATTTATGTAAATCATAATTGTAAAGTTGTAGAATTTATAAACCACTAGAATATTATATGTTATTAAATTGTATTTATAGGAACAATCTCATAATATTGCAATTGGGGACTATAAGCAAAACCCCCCTAAGAGGAGGCCTATGTCCATTGGTGGAGTGAGACAGACGGATGATGACGGTGAGGTCATGTGTAAGCCGCAAGTTTCGCGTTGTATTCGTGACTGACCTGATTTTAGAACCTTGACCTTTCAGAGTAATGACCAAACGATGATCGACACCATTAGGTGGTTACTTTTAAAGCAAACATAACCCAAAATACAAACATACCAATTTATCGCTGGTCTCTGCCTACACCCCAATGTACATGAAGTGACGATGTAACAATGATACTAATTATACGATACATTCGTATTAATTAAGTTCGTCGTGGTACCAATGAAATATTATTTTGAAAAGTGTAACTCAATCGAAACAATCCAGGCAACTACTCATTGGATTACTTGTTCTATATGGAAAGTATCACTTACTAAAATTATTATGAAACAAAACATCTTCAGGAAATCTATGCGCATTAATCTCTAATGTTTTTTACCATGCGATATCTAGTAATACCGACGTGACGAGTTTTCTACAATTCCAGTTAAATTCTACAATTCTCGTTAAGATACAATTGATAAAAAGGTTTGATGGTAATGTTAAATTAGTATCATAACAAGCGGTTAACACTGTTGTTATAGTTTACTAAAGTCGTTAAGGTTTATCGAATTAGTTACAAAGTGGGACAGTAAGATAAACAACTTCTTGCCTTGCTGATATTATACTAAAATAAAAGCCAGCCTCGGTCACGGGGAGTTATCTATAATAGATCCAATCATGAACTTGCGGGTAATATATTTCTAATAAAACTCATATAAACAGGTCTTGCCTAATACCGCAGCTGGGTAAAAGCGAAACTTGCGGGCAAACTATAAACTGACTGCGAAACTAGCTTCGTAGTATAAATAAGGCGGACCGTTTTTCATACTTAAGTCGTGTTCTTTGGTGTAAGGTCGGCAAATTAACGCGACAGAGAGAAGTCTGTGAGCTGAAGTTAATTTTTAATATATTATTCAACACGTCGACCGGGGAATAGAAGATAAAATATATTGGTACGACCGCAGACTTATGTAATCCTAGTATTGTGGCCAAGTTTAAATAGGCAATAAAGTTTTCTGTTTTGCAGGGTAGGCCCAGAAATAGTTGTCTTTGGTATCACCAGATTGTTAATTTGGACGAGAATCCATAGGTTACGATGGTGAAATATCATTTCATTGTTGAAAAATAAAAAAAAATAATGAAAAAAAAAAAATTTATTACAACTTTACCTCATTTCACGAATGGTTTAGATGACTTTTGTATAATCTTATTTTCTGACTACCCCGTAACAGACTTGGAGTGATGACATAATAATTATGACAGTAATCCTTTTTGATCGCCGATTTATAGAGATACACCTAGAGTTTGGGATTTAAATTACATTGTCAACCCATATTTTGATACGTTCTTTAGTATTTCAAAATAGTTCTTTGATCTTTGTAGAAATGATTGTAATGTTTAAAGTCACGTCACGTGCCTGTTCCGAGCGTTCTTTGACTTTCGGAGGCGATTTAAAAAGAGATTTAAAATTTCCAGTTCGTTGACTCTCTATTTTCTTGGTCTATATTTTTATTACAGCGCTCTATGTATAAAGTTGTAAATGTCATTTAATGTTGAAAGGTCAATGTACATAGTTAATGAAGTAGTTAATAGAATGGTCCTCGTTAATGGTTATAAGGAATAATACATATTTTTATACATATATCATTACTATATTTATGTGACCATATTAAATACCTCATTTAAATATTCCGTATTATTATTATTATTGCGTCACGCCAGGTCTTTTACTGAGTAGATACAGATATGCATATTTAAGCACAATATTGATTGATAACAGTAAATTGCTAACAGTACACAAGTAATATTTGGCAGCAAATATAGATACAGAAGGAGAGTTCATAATTGAACCTGTCGTCTTAAGACTACATCTTAATACAATGTTGAAAATTTTGTTACTACACAGTTTTAATTATTATTGGTTCTCAAATAAGTGGAAAACATTCCTATTCTATTGAAAGAGAGATATTTAAATAATATTTTGCTCAAAGGCATTTTATTGCGGATCTGTTATTTCATGAATTGGTCTCCACAATGTTCCTTACGATTGTCGCCTTTGTGGCTCTCTCTCTATATATTCATATCACGCATTTGAAATGAACGTCCGTTGGTATGTTTGAAGGCATCTGGGAAAAGGAAACGAGAAGTTACTAACAGACTTTGTAATCTCTCCTTCATGGATTCAGTATGATGTTTTTCAATAGAAATGAATGCCTCGATTGATTTTTTTCCACAAGGTTACCGCGTTTTCAAAGGTATATGTAGATATTTTCAAATGAATATCATTTAAATATGTATTTGTTTATATCTATATTTATATTTTCTTTCTCTATTCTTTGCACCTACCTGTTTATTTTTTTATGTTTTACTATTCTTCAAGGGTTGACTGATGGAGAATGTCATTATGGCTTAAGTTCGCCCTTTGTTATGGCTGCTTATGATTTGCAATAAAGTGTAGATAAATAAAAAATAAACAAATTTACTTACTTCATGAAGAGTGAATCAAAACAAATGCTACTTAATTAACTCAATTGTGAAAGTAACTCGAAGAGAAACCATTCGTTATAAAATTTCTCGTAACGGACAACCAAAGTCACGTGGAACACAGGGGAGAGAAAATTAAGTTATTCATTCCTTCATTCTCGAATATTATAGAAAAAGTATTTATTACGAAAAAGCTGAGGTTCATAAAATCATTTCTTGAATATTTACGCACATACTCGTATGTACATCCATACATACTACATCTTTAAATAACTTACTGGCGTATCGAAGATTCCCCTTGGATCCCTACCTGGCTTCAATCGGTAGCTTATGAGGGATCTCAATTAGGTACGAAACTAGTCGTACTATCCAGGAAATACATGTGTAAGCTAAGCTAATACGTGATTTATTCAATAGTGAGCCTCAGAATATACTCGTATCAGCCTCAGAATAGTCGGAACACAAGACCTTCCGGAAAAGAATTATGAATTAAGATCAACATTTGTTAATTTTGCACTCTTCACATAAATTAAAATAAACATTTTTTTTCTGATGAGATTCCAACTAGTCGACCGATACTATGAAATTTGACGAACTACGTTTCAGAGATTACATTTGTTCCTGATGAGCTGTATTGCCGCAGCTTCTGAAATAGAAACATGAATATCAATTTTAAGCCCGCAAGGGTTTTTAGGGAATATTCGAATTTTGTATTATTGAGTTGCGGTGTGGAATATCGGACTGTCTTTCAGTGCATAGAGCTGGAACTAAACCTGCTTTAATAGCCAAGTTATTGATAACAATGGAGTGGAAGCAAACATCAGCATTATCATTTTATTAGGCATACGGCATAAAACATCAGTTTACCAGTTCCATAAAATAAGCCCAAGAGGAACATAAAATTAACGATTCAGATAATTCACAAGAGAGTTGTCGGCGTGCGTGCGCTATTATGTCCTTACAAATTTACGGCTAGTTCAGAAAACTTTTTAAGTATTTTTTTTGTAATATACGGCTAGAACTGCCGTCGCAGTTTTATTAATATTTTTAATGACTTGGCAACAGTTTCTGCATGGTAATAAATAATGTTTGTTGGATTTAGGTTTGCAGTGAAATTGCTAAGCTTCAAGCGGAGAGCGAATGCCAAATTTCTCTGTACGTAGTTAATCACCTGAAGTGCTCTTTTTAATTTAATATTATCTCGGTATATTTAATATTATATTTGCTGACATACAAGGTATTATTATTATTATTATACATGCTTCAGTTATTTGAAAACAGTCTAAAAATTTTCAATTTATTTATGGTTAAGTTTTAAAGTAAGTAACACAATGAACATAAAGTACGTTAACAAAATGAGAAACGGATGCACAAGTATCGAAATATTGTGAAAGGCAATTTTGAAACTGTGTAGCGGATCGATGTCATTTAAAATATGCTATTACAGAATATATTGCGTTATTCCGCTCTATTGTATGCACTTAATTGACTTCCATTAAAAGCTTTCAGGATAAAAGCTCTACAGAAATATCTATGCTTTCAACAATGCATCTGATATTAATGCAGTAATCGATATTATAACAAGTACCGCAAAGTGCTTTCTGAACGATGCCATCGCTCCGCTTAGGGAACAGAAAATATTACGAACAAAGACAAGAAAATTAGGACAAAAACTGAGATCAATATTCGTCTGCAGCAACTGAGCAACTGCTGTTTGCTGGTCACTGCACCCTGAAGCTGTCTTGTCTTCATTCGATATCTGCAGCCACTGAAGGGTTATCTGAGATCATATACAAATATGTATGGTGCTACTCTTCAGCGCTGGTCTGGAAACTTTCGCACTTCTTTTTTTATTGATTTATGATGGTCATAAATTGTAACCGTCATCGTCATCATCTTCTTCTTCATTATTTCCGCTCATAGACACATATTTTTGGACGATTTTACCCGAGTATTGCCTTGGCACTACTTAAGGTAGAGTTTATTTATTTACAAGACAAGTCATGTTTAACGTAATTTCGCGCCTGTAATCCACGAAGAGGTTGGCAGAGAAGTGTAGTACACCCGCACGTTTCACCGGTTATGGAAATCCTGAATGCCAGACGCTCTATAAATTTCAAGACAGAAAAAACACAACTCATGAATGTTATTAATTCCCATAAACTACTACACTTCCGCAAATTCGCCTAAAATCCTTCTTTATCTTCTATGCCGACAAAAGTGGAAATCCCAACATTTCCACTGGCTACACGCATTAATATTTCACTCTGAAACTGCAAATGTCGTATCACAAAGGGAAATAAAATCCCTGAACTTCCTGGTTCCGAATTTCTAGTTTTAGTGTTATGAATGATTGCAGATTTTAATAAGACACTTAAAATTACATAGCTCGATAAAAGGAATGAATGAACACAGATTTAATGTTAGCATATAAGTAAATTAGCGTATAAAAGTTTACAAAGTTTTGCAGCGTTTATCTGTTTGGCAAATTGTAAAACCGCCACAAGTCGACCAATGTGTCGGAGATTTTTAATGGGTTAAATGTTTTTGTCAGGCAGCTCTGACAGCGCTCTTGGCATTTCTGGAACGGAATACAATCCAAGCTTCACAAACGTAATATGTACTTTAAAATAATTAATCGTATATACTCCATATACCTTTGGTCGCAACAAAAAGTCTTAATAGGTTCATTATTAACGAGAATTCCGAAATATAAAATAGAGGCATAATATACCCTCCATCACTGATGCACTAAAAATTTACTCAAGATACTTGGACTCGTTCAACTATGAAATAAACCGACTGTAAACAAATTCAAGCAATATATTAGCAGCCGTTGAAGCGTTCCAATGTTCACTGCCTTCATCAAGGTTGATGGGTGCTTTTATAGGTGCAATGCTTCCACCACACACGATCACACGAATCTACCAAGTCTTTTGATGTTGCAATAAATAGAGAGGCTTGAGAATTCGCTTGGTATTTTACATTACATACAAAGTTATATGTCGATCATACAATAAAAGTGTGCTATGGACCGTACTTTATTCAATGTGCTTAATAAAACGTCAATATCCTTAAAACGATTATAGCGTCTAATTAAGACTCTGCTCGAACATTATATTTAATATCGTCAGATATTAGCCACCATATTCCAATAACCTACGAATGATTAAAGTTTATCCACATAACTCAGAGCTACAAGGTTAATTATAAATTTTCAATAAACGATATTAAAAAACCCAAAGTGACGTCATCAAAAGAATAGGGGTTTTTCTTACAGTTGGAACTTTAAAAAAATATTTACTTCTGTTGCTCGTGAAACATTAACTCCATTTGAACCTAAAGCCTTGGCTCAGCGCCTAGCTAAACTCGTTTGACAATATTTAATGGCGCCAACTTTAGCTCAAGTGTGTTTATAAAGAAAATGCCTCTGAATATAAATTTGTTTCTTATGAAAAGTACAATGCATTGTAACTTCTTTTTATATCGCAAAATGAATTGCAGAAGTCGGGATAACTTTAAATTCCTAATAAATGAAAGTGTTAAAGTAGATATTGTTTTCTGAGTACATACCTACATATCTTCATGCCAGATACTTTACGGGATAGGCAGAGAGCTTCAATTGGCATAGAAGGCTATACTTACGGTTTCCTATATATTACTAACATGTTTATCACGTACGAAACACATAAAAGAAAAATGAAGAAGTAATCGCGTCAAAATCCCAGGAAATCCCCAAACGGGTGCTGTCTGGAGCACGTGTCTTCACCATAATTAATGGCTGGAACTGCTCACGAAAAGCTTGCAGTGATATAAATGCCTTCGGCTCTTTTAATTCCACCTGTTCCGAAGTAAAGCCATCCATTTCCCGAGTCAATTTCTTCGGAATAGAGTCGTAAAACAAACTTGTTTGATAACTTTGTAAATATCCTCGAAATTTATTGTCCCATTCGTTATAGAGTGCATTATCGGCCAAAGGTTACTAACCTACTTTTATGTATCTACTCACATAACACTTCAAAAAAAGTGTATATGTTTAACATAATATCGCCGTTGGCCAAGCCGAGTAATTTAAATTACTTTTTAAAATTATAAATTAGATACATTTTATATAATATCCTTAGCGGTATATATGTGCTTAATCACAACGTCATGAGAAAGACAGGAATTGTAAATATAATTAAGGGCCAATTTGAATGTTTTAATCTATTAGCAAATTTTAAATTACACTGTTTTATACATACTGTTAAGATCGCAATAAACAGAACATTATTATTGCTATAAAGTCAACGCGGACACACGTTAAGTTTGAATCTGATTTGTTTATAATTGCGTATAATTTACCAGCACAAACATCAAGGTTTATTGCCTCAACAACCGACTATTTGGGTTCTACAAAACCGAAATACACGCCTAAGATTAATGAAACGCTGGAATTATTTGCGAAACAATTTGTCTTTGTCATTAAACATATCTTGGACGATAAATTTTGAGTATGGATTACGCGGAGTTTTCACAATGAATAAATTCCTTTGGGTTAACGAAGGTGCTTTCAATTTATATCGCGCCTTAGACCCTTTGCGAGGCGGAAGAATTTTGCACCTCTTGTATTTTTCATTTTGCCCCGTAATGTTTCAACTGAGGGTTTGTTCATACATTTCCGCGTCATGTCCGTCAGGATCCGGACTTGGCCCGTTGCGGACGCTATCAATCATTTTAACCTGTGCGGCGGATTTCCACGAGAGTGAAATGTTCTAGTTTTCCATTTTGAAGCTGCGTTTTATCTTTTTATTTTGTTGATGTCTTCTTAGGCCTTTTTTGTACATTTTTTTGCTTGTTAAAAGCTATTGGTTTGTTATCTAAGTATTAAGATACTTATGTTATTTTATACTGTGCGAAGATTCGAGCAAATATTTCCTCTTAGTAAGATAATTAGACCTAACAGAGGAATTGATTGGGCTGTTGCCACGAACTGATTTGACATTTGTAGTGGTAGTGGAGCCAAACTTGACATGTTATTTTATATAACATAAACACCCTGTACATCCAAATGAACATCTCCGGAAAAACTTAATTTTGCGAAAAGTGAAAGAGTTACACAGAGTGGTTACAAGCTTATAACATATTATGGTTAGAATGTTTATTCAGAAATTAATGTGTTTTAATAGATGTTTTTTCCTCTTTATATAAACGGGTAAACCCATAAAATCAGGAAATATGTAGAAAGCCCCTTATTATTAATATATCAGAAAATCATTTCTAAGGACATAAGCTCTGCACCTAAAACTATCAATCTTGACTTTATCAACTGGAGGTTTAAGCGAAAACGTGAAAAACCTTTACTAAGGCAGTGAGCGAAGAAGCGAAAGCTTTTTTATTTTCCCCGAAAAGCAATTCGTGATTATGATAAATTGGGCCATATGTGGTTTTTGTACCAAAAGCTAATCAAACACTCGACAAGCTGATTTAAGCCTTGTCGTATAGGCAATAAAAATGAAAATACTCTGTTGATAACGACTTCACGTGTTTTACGTGTAAGTGTAAAGTCGTGATTGTTGTTTGTAACGGCTCGGGCTTAGAAAAAGGTATATTTCTTTGAACGAGTCATGTTTCGAATTCATTGCACAGTTTTACCGAAGAAATGTAGAATCTACGATCAATGTAGTATGATATTAATCTATTATTTAAGGTATGTTTTAATATACGATATTGTTGTATCATTTGCATCTTTGTTATACATAGATACATATATAACATATTCGATACTATTAGTATCTAATTCACAATAACTAATATTATCACCGTATTTTCATACAATAACGGATTCTTTAAGAAATGTATAGGTAACTGGTGAATTTTAAAATGTCGTTGTGAAGATTTAAAAATTTACATATTAAGGTTTCTATTTTTAAAATATCGTACAATGAAATGCTTCAAAACATTTTTCGCAAGAAAGGTACATGCGGAGGAATAAATTTACTTCCGCGTGCAACTTGCAGCTCCATTAAGCTTGCTGGGAATTTAGAATGCATAAAATAAATTCCGAGACACAACTTCAACTGAACAAGAGAAACTTAATGGCTATGCCTACGTTCTTTGTTTAGATGAAAATAAATTTTGCACTAGGAACAAGTTATTGTGTAGTTCGGGTTTTAAATGGTCATTGTCAGTTCCCGATAAAATCATAATAATGAATGCTTCTTGCTTCTTGGACAGTGGGTAAAACTACCTAACACGAACTTTTGGGTTTTTAAAAGTGTGTGTGGTTTTAAGACAATGCCATATCCATGATTATAGCTGCTGTGACATGAAACGTACATTTACATATTGCTAGTGTAAAATTTGAACACTAAAGGACGTTACAAATCGTATATTATAAAAAGTCGGTTGTCAGGAAGAAGAATTAGAGTAAAGATGGCGCGTGTTGCAAGTATAAGACAAGGTATTTAACAGTAAAATATATGATTTCGTTTGTTTACAGATTTGTGCAACGCGGCCACTAAGATCCAGGCCTCGTTCCGCGGCCACCAGGCTCGTAAGCAGACTCAGGCGGAGAGAGACAAAGAACAACAGGACAAGGTGAGACAAACTTCCCTCTCTAAAGTTGGCTATTGAAACATGTCAAGGTGGCACACCTCTTGTGGCAACGGGAGAAATATTCTCTTATGAACTTTTGTTCAGGACAACCTCTTAAGAATTGAGGAAACCAGAATGTAGGAGTTACATTCAATATATTTTCGGAGACCTGACCTTACATCGTGGATAATGGTCAGCTAAAAATAGTGTATCACGTTGAAGCTTGTTAAATATTTTGTCGCGACATGTCACAGAGGATTTGTTAAGATACCTAACGGGTTTTTTTTTAATATATGATTTCAGAAAGTTTACTTAAGATTCTCGTGTGTTATAGAGCGTTGTTAATAAGCCTATTTCAACAATTTTCTCAAAATCCAAGAATTCGAATTGGAGCGCTTTTTTAAATTCATCATTCCATCGACATCGAAGAATTTTACTGGCTTTTGAGAATATGTCGAAGAGTTTTTCAAATTCAAATTCCAAAGTTTTTATTTATTATAAGGTATATAAATACACTTAAAAAGTTCATAACACATCTTATCCAACAGTGGAATTATTTAATTATTTATAAATATATTCATCGGCTTTGAACGCCTCTTTTAGGCTTATGTAGACCGGAAGAAAAAATCCGGCGGAATAAACTTTCTTGAAGTGACAACGTTAATCGATCTAAATCTTCTACATATTAAACCTAAACATAGATCTTTCTCTGACTAAAAGCTTGTACCCTACGCTTCACCCATTTGAGTGCAAAAGGAATATTCTTTTCCTTCTATAAAAACGAGTTCACACTATTTCTATCTCCTTTGTATATTATTTATTAAGACAGCATCTGCAATATGCTAATCCACTGGCATCTCGATAAAACTCGGAAAGAAAAGGCATTCCTTCGGGAAGGAACCCCGGTACAATTTACTGAGATACTTAAAGTGGGTCAGAGTAATAGGAAAGTTTTACCGTGCCTTAATTCCAACCGCGCAGGGAATACGAGTTATCCACTACATTGTGTTGCAAACTAAGGAGACATAGTTCTGTTTGAAAATAACAACGAGACATTATACATGTAACATAATGAAGAACAAAATTCAAGAAATCTGCAAATCTTCTAGAATAATAATGTATTACGAAGACTATTTTTTGCTAGGACTTTCTATCTAAGATTTGTTTACGTGGAAACCTTATTTCGGAGCGTTTTCTTGGGAAACAGAATACACCAAAATACAACAACAAAATACTCGGTTTTCTTCAGCAATAGGGTTACACGGTAACTGTAAACAAGGGCCGTGGTAACAAGCAACCTTCACTAGATTGACGTACCCTGAGTCTTTAGAGTCAAGCCCTTCAAACCCAAATTAAAAACCTTAATTAGGTTTCCTTCACCGCGTTTCGTGTTTTATTTACCTTTTTCGGAGTTAATTTAATAGAGTATTAAAAGTATATAATATAAAATATACAATAGTTTAAAAGTCTATGAATTTAATATGATTTCAGCAACATCAAAGGAACGAACTTCGTAAGGCTTTGATGTATAGTACAAATGTACAGCTGTGAACCTATTAGAAATAGACAAAGGTTGTAAGAAAGTCTTTTTTGGATTTAACAGAATCCTACTTTGTTCCTTACCTTCTGAAAATTATTGAGATGTCGAATTTACTTACGTTTGACAGTCGACTTTATTGTAGACTAATCAGTATTCCTTGAACGTCATATTTATGAGTTCATGCCCGTTGCTCGTGTACATTTAAAAATACTGAAATACGACGTCAACTCCGATATAGGCAAAACGTTTTTACATAACGTAATAGCAAAGGGGTGCATGCTTACAGAGAAAAGTAAAATGAAAAGGAGGAGAAATACAAAAGAAAGTATACACCGCAACGGTACATTGAGCACGGAACTGGAAGTCGATTTCTTAGCGTCCTATACATGCCTGTAGGTACTCGCTTTATTAGGGCGTGAAGGTTACTTATAAGTAGAGTAGCGGAGGTACGAGCGAGAGCAAAGATCGTGTCAATAGTTACGTTTTCATATTGAGTTATTATTTACATCTAGGATTTGTGCCCGATGTATGGCAATAGGCTCACCACCTATTCCATGGGACTTAAACGTAACTGGTGAAACGAGGGAGTGTTCTACACTCCTCTGCCTACCC
>DWME01004103.1:0-16890 GCA_018244795.1 Parelbella ahira ahira
CGTCGCGAACACGTGGACTCTACTAGAGACCGAGAAGAAGAAGATAGGTGCCCTGGAGATGTGGTGCTGGAGGAGAATGCTTGGAGTATCATGGACTGAGTTCTATACTAACAGATCCATTCTCCAAGAACTCGACATCAAGCAACGTCTATTTTCTTTTGTGCAATTTCGCATTGTCACCTTCTTTGGGCGTGTATCGCATCGAAACGATTTGACAGTCGAACGCCTGGTGGTGCAGGGCCGAATTGAGGGTACGCGTACCAGAGGAAAGGTGTCCATGAGGTGGACAGACCAGATAAAATCGGCCCTGGGCGGACGGATCTCTCCATGATTACTCAAGGAAGGCAATAATACGCGTAGAATGGCGAAAAATTGTAAAGCGAGCAACTGAACCCGGAAATACAACCACATCCACTCTGCCAAGAGTGTAAAGCAAAAAAAAGATAAAAAAGCTAATGTTTGGCATAGATAAAAAAAAATTGCCCTGATTGAGAATGATTTCACATTTTATCAGAGTTAGATAGCATGTCCAAAGGAAAACTATATTTCTTATATGAATTGCTAACACTGCCTGCAACTTCACCTGTGTATCATTTCTTTTTCATTACCTCAGAGAATGAAATTTAAAAAGTACTGAATTTGTATTTTTAAACTCATATACGGCAATTTTCTTATCATTCTACTTTCGAACATAGGTCTCCTTTCAGAACATGTGTGAGGAACAGTCTTTCATGCTGGCCAAAAAGGGTGTTGGTAGGATTTACATTTAGGGAACATTATAAAGAACTTTAACAAGGTTAAAGTTTAAACTTAGGGGTTTCTTCCCCATCAATTTCTTGACAAGTGACATTACAAACATCATATGTATTTGCTACATTTTCCGTAGTACAAAAAATCCTCTTAGTCAACTCTAGGACATATAGCGGTCAAAGCATTGTGTATGTTATTTAGATAATTAGAAATTACACGCATTTAATTATGTTACTTTTTTAAAAACATGTTTTTGTTTTTCCGAATGTGAACAACAATATCGTAAGAATGCGAATTAGTCGAAGGCCGTCGCAACGATAACAAATATGTTTTTATGCACGTACGCGTGTGGTTACGCCGCGGATGCGAGGAGAGTTATGACATTTAATTGTCTCGTGTTAAGGTTGAAAGTGGGTCGCGCTTGACATTGGATTATGACCGATGGCCTTGTGGATTTAAATAATACGCAACAGGCATTCGGTAAACGGTGCTCCTTCGTCGTAAACACTACGTCATGACACACCCATTAATACCTAGCAAACAAATATGGATAAGTGTTGCATATTTTGCATGCAACGCACCTATTGAAGTGACCTGTCAACGACCTGCAGTTATACAGAAAATATAAAAAAATTTGGCTGTACTTTTGCTTTTTACTAATATATACTTCATCTGGTGCTAATAGCTGTGAGTCGTGGATTCTTGGACTTTACCTTCCTTGCCTTGTAAGTTGATTAACCCTATAAAAGATTTTATCATTAAATGTTTGTGTTCATAATTGTTTTTAATTTAAATTAATGGCGAGAAGAAGTTCCAAATTCAGACAATAGCGGCTTATACAGCGTGTAATGTTTATTTGAATAGTAAAAATATTTTTATTGACATTTTAAATCTATTTATACAATATTCGTTGGAGCATATATGAGCCGGTTTTTATAACAGAAAAGGTGAGATGGATATATAAAATTATTGTTTCATAGTGAAACGCGGACGTTACATGTATTTTCTCTATCATCATATTTTTACCTTACAATAATAATACAAAACTTAGGCATAACAATTACTTTGTAATGATGTCGAGTAAAATGATCTTTTATAGTAAATTCGCTTGAGCTCTGCATTCATGAGAACTGCACTCACATTACACTCCGACATTCAACGCATATCACAAAAATATGCGCATAATATGCAAGAAGTTGGTCGCAGGTTGCTTTTCTAAGTGTACCTAGAACCTACATACATAGGTACAATCCGATTTACGAAATGGGACCCATCAACAGTGTTAGTGTGTACTCTGGTTACCACGGTTGGGATTAAAACGTATCTGTCACTACCATCATGGACCTGTTCTAATTCCGTTCAGGAATTGGGGTTCTAATAAGCGCCATCGCGCCCCGTCTCGTTCATGTTACTGCGCATAAAACATTCACACACACCTACTCGGTCGTAAACATTTTTCTTCTTGTTATTAAGTTTTCTTTTTTATCTCTTTTTCAACTGTATTTAATGTTGGTTGTTTATTTATTCTTGATGAAAATATATTTGTTTCACCATGAATATTAGTAAAAAGCTCTTGTTCCAAATGTCATTTTTCGTTTTTGTCTGTGTCACATATTATGGATTGAAAATATTACTGTTTACAAAAATATTAATAAATTATTTTCTTATCATTCCTTCCTATCGTGCACTGCCTACGCATTAAAAATAAAATATTTTCGGAAGGCCTCGTTTCGCTGACCGGGCTATCTTTACGTGAAATTATTTACAGCGTAGCACACAGCTATCACGCCTATATCATTTAAAAGTCTTGTTTACGTTACAAAATGTTGATTTAGACTAAACTTGAGAGGACAGTTTTAGGCCTTCGCTACACAGGTGCGGTTTTATAATCAGTACACTGACTGGTACGGTTATATTATCGGTACCCGTTCCGTCTAGGAATACCGAAGCTTGACAACCTTCGTTACACAAGCATTTTATGTGTTGATGATGTGAAGGTCGCTGATAGTGATGATGACTTGTTAAATCATCATCACTATCAGCGAATATTTGAGGCATTTTGAGGTTTAAAAGAAAAAGGTATTTTAATATAATAATTTTCACGATGCATTTAATAGGATAAAGCAATAATATTATAACGTTGCCCACCGTGGTACCACTGATAACACGTGCAAGGGAAAACCAAATATGCCATTAATAATGTACACTATTTCTACAGTTTTTCAAGAAACTTAGGCCCGGCTTAATAATGTTGACAGTAATATAATGGAATCTTTTCGCCGGTATTGGTCTGTACGTTTTTTCACTTGTAACTATTATCGGCCTGTCTCGCGCAAACCGATATTTATGTTTATGTAATATTTGTATTTGTGTTCTCAAATCTTCTCTCCTCGAGTGATTATCTAACACTTGCCTAATAATGATGTAATGTAAGATATTTTACTTAATTTCTGCTTTGTCTCAATCTTTTAGATTCCATTGACTAATTCTAAGATATTTCATTTCCCGAACTTTAGCAACTTTATTTCGAGACAGTTTTATTACTAAATTTTTTTGGTCTGTAAGCATTGTACTAAATAGTGTTATGCAGTAAACATACATATAGTTGAAATTAAAATGATTTTTAGCATAAATACATTTTGTTCCATTTTCATTCCAAATTACACGAAATGTAATGATCGTTGTAACGTTTAACAAAAAGGATTGAATGGAGATCAAATGTTAGAAAATGAGGTCGCCATCAGGTGCGACTATTCGCAGTTCAAAGCATTCCGCAGATGAAAGAAATCCGTTTTAATAAACCGGATTTTATTAAGCTTCTTTGTAGGTTACAGAAACGTTTATGTTCACGTGAATTTCGTATCAGAAATTGTCGTCTATACGAGTGATTAATCAAAAATTAATACTTGTATACACCTACTTCAGTGGACTGACGCATCACCCTTGGGCCGCTCTATCAGTTATCGGGTCAAGCTGGTTGTTTATTTCTCGTTGCAATGGTACTTTCTTGATGATACTTTCGCAATGGCGTGGCGCGACATCACGCCATCGCGCGATCAACACGTCCGCATGGTGCGTTCGGTAACCGCCGCGGCCGGTTGCGTTTCCACCGCGCGCGGCCCAGACACATGGTTGAAATGCGTGACCGCCATGTCACTTTGTTTGGTTGTGTGCGTATAGTGTACAGCGACGTCACATACTTCACACAGTGATCGGCCGGCGCTGTCGCAGCCACACCACCCACTAGTCTCAATCGAGAACGTAGTAGCTCCGCCGTTCGACAGTCGCGATTCACCTAGTCAGTTAAACGGACGTGCGTTTTACGTGTCCGTTTCTCCCGTCTTGTTTACGACATCGAACTCGATATCGTACACGAAGATAACTACAATTATTGACTGTTGATAATTGTGATAAGTTTTATTTTTCTTGGGATTGCATCCGCAAATTGCAAGAGAACTAATGATTTTTGGTGAGTCAAAGTTTGGCTGTTTTACATACCTTTGTTTAGGATTGTTAGCGACAAATTGTAAACAATTGCGATTTCTCGCGTAATGAAACATAAACATTGTTTTTCAAATTGTTGTAAATTATTGTTGTAAATTTAATCATAAATAACGTGCAATAACATTAATTTATAACTAATCTATAAAAAACATCGATACCATACCGAATAAAAATAATAAATTGTATCAGTGATAGCCTAATGGTTTACAATTCAGTGTCCAATTCAGAGGGTCCTTCGGGCAAATCCTAGCGTGCATCTCTATAAAAAATGTGCATTTTAACATTAAATATTTTTTGCTACCACGGTAAAGGAAAATATGGTGAGGAAATCTGCACACCTTAGAATTCGCGATTATGTTTTGTAACACGTGTGAAGTTTACTAAACTGCACCTGGGCAGCAAAAGCTGACTACGGTCCTTTAACTCTGTAATGAGAGACCTTTTTCAACAGCGCAATAAAAGGGATAATGATGTAATAGTTAATTGAAGAATGTTTAATAATATGTTTCAAGTACGTAAGTCTATAAAACATATATACTACTACACAGAATTAATCTGTTAAGGGTGGATAAAATTATTGGGTGATATTTGGCTTATGTTGGCGATAGATAACATTGTCTAACTTATATTCTAAAATCTAAGTACCTAATGATTTCCTATGCTTTCCGCGATTTTCCCGGTTCGTTCTTATTTCCATGTTTCACACGCTATGGTGCCAGTAGCTTGTAGATTAGTAACATCTTCATACTATGTATTATCAACTATGGCACATTGTATTTCTTCTTCACTAATTTTTACGAATCAATACACGATTACAATATTCTTTGTTTTTTTGGCAAATAATGAAAAATATAGGAAATTATAACTAAGAAAATATTTTTTATTGTAATTTACTATTTCTGCACATTTGAACATAAAAAGAAGCTGTATAAATCACCGTTGGTTTTTTAAACAGCCTATTGTTAAGCATTCTAACGACCTATTGAGCATGTAATAAACAAACCTTTTTTTATTAATGGCGGTGACATATTAAAAAAAGACAGTTTAAATTATACTTATACTTTGCGTAAGTTATATTTGATATGCTTTATAATGATACAAAAACAATGTTGCACACACACACACACACGCGCGCAATATGCAACGTAGACGAGGTAAATAAATGTGTGTTAGGCATCGTGCGGCTTACCAGCGCACGTCACGATCACCCCTGCGGTCAGCGTCAGTGTGACGGTCACATGGATAGGGTTTCACATTACACATGTACGAATGTTTTTATAACTTTTTAATTTGCACACTTTGCTGGCCGCAGTCCAATAAAATGTGGGTTACTGGTTAATATTTTATTTAGAAAAAATCAAGGACAATTGAATCGCCATCGGCGGGTGCGAGGTAACGTTGTTTTATTTTGTTAAAAAATTGTAGTGTTTTTGGGACTATATTACACTTCTCTACCTATCTCTTCGGGAAGATATAGGCGTGATAGTAGTTTTTTCGTCTTGATTACGTAGAATTGGTATAGAATTTTGTATCTGTATTAATTTAAATAGATAGATTGCAGTCGGTGCTATTTGTTTACCCCGCAGTCAACATCGCGTGATGATGTAATAATAATGAAACAATGTATACACTGTAGAAATGCATTATCTAAGTAATATGAGGTCATATAAAAATTCATTCGACGTGATGATATTTTTATCATATATTAATAAACAAATACCTACCTTTGTAAGTTAAAGATATGACACATATGTGTATGTTTGTTGTGAATAGAGGTTACGAAACTGGTTCTATATATAATTATAACGATTACTTATACATTGTTGAATTTCGTTTTGATTATTGAGAAAGTAGAGCATTATTTGAGCTGACATCGATTCATATTTAGTAGGCATTGAACGAAACTAATTTGCGAAGCCTTTAAAACGAGCGTACATATATGTATTATGACCACTTTAGTCAATGTAGAATAGGTGAAAAAAGTTTTCCGTGAATTGTTATGGAAAACTTCTCCCTTAATCTCTGACTGCCTCTATGGAAAACAGGCTTGAAGTGTATGTTTATTGTCCTGTACGCTTATCCAGCTATCACTCTTGGATCAGTGAAAGAAATTAAACTTACAGCAATAATTATTATAATTATCATCACGCCAGATTCCTTAACGGATAGACAGAAAGAATTACAATAGATTAGATTTTTTTATTATTGCAATTATGTAATCACGCCAGATCCCTTACGGTGTAGGCAGAAGTCATTGAGTGCCAATTACTCCTTGTCCTTACGTACCTGACGTGTAACATCCATTATTACTGTACAATGTTATTTTACTTTGCAATTAAAGTAGAAATCAGCACTAGTCCTTTCTTTGTAGTTCGAGATATCAGTGCGATAAATATACCAAAACCAATTGCCCGGTCGTTGAACTGTTCGTATCGCACACTATGAGTATTAACATTTTTGTATCATTTTGACTGCCTCGTTGGTCTAGACTTAGAGGTTGCAGCGCGACTGCCGATCGGGAGGTTCAAATCCCGGGTCCAGTACTATTCGATTTTTCTAATTTAGGATTTCTTGTAGTAACTCGGTTTTTGGATTTGTGTCTTGTGTATGGCAATAGGCACTCCATATATTTTATGATCGGACGTATAACGTTCCTGTCAAACGTGCCAGTGTACTACAGTCCTCTGCCTACCTCTTCGGGGATCACGGGTGTTACATATAAATATATACTTCCGTCTACATGTCTTTTTATTGCAAACAACCACAGAACAAACTCCTGTGCTCGCCCCACAAATATTTATCTTAAGTCCGAATCGAACCCATGTCCGCAACTTACGTTCACATACCATTAAGCCGTCGGATCAGTCAATTGTATACTATGTACCTACATAAAATGATGCATTTGTTATGTAATATGGATGTTTATCTAACGTAGGAGACCGTTGGAAGCACTATTTTTGCGGATTAGTCATTGGTACTATGTACACTTACGTGTCACAGTCGGGGGCGGAGTCCCCGTCAGCCACGCATGCTTCAGCCACGCGTGCCCCCACAATCCTCACGCCAGAGATATGATAGCGTAATCACAGTCTGGACTTCCCGTATCGGTTACCTTTGTTATGTTCTACTTAAATGCTTTCTTTGTTTGCCAAACTGAAAAGACATTGGAATGTTAAGTAAATTTATTTTGTATCCCAGCCAGCTGTTCGGCAAAAGAACACGTTCTTGTGTTAGCGAAAAAGGTCATATTATACATATATCAAGTACTGTGTATGTTTCCTGTCCGCTATATACTTCGGTCTTCGTGAATAATTCTTCACATACCTACATATGTATTAGGAACGCGTTATTATTATTAATAAGTGTTTTTGCACCAGTAGTGCTCAATTACTCAGCTGTTCAATTGCAACCTCAATCTCAATTCAGTGCGATACGCTCAGCGCGAGTTGCTCAACATTAATTAATTATTATTATTACTGCCCCGCGCGGGTTAGCTGTACCTATCTCGCAAAGGTTATTTCGCTCACTTGCGACTAGAGTGTAATATCTCGAAAACACTATCTTACAGAAAACACTTCAGAAAGTCAGAAATCATAATTACTCTATGACTATTACATTAGTTATACATATATTATGATATATCGTAGAATAGTCTACAGTCATATAATAGATATTATAATAGTGATAGAATAATTATAATTTCACACTATCTAAACTGTTTTCAGAAAGACTGATTTTGAGATATTACACTCTAGTCGCAAATGAGCGATACTTAGTTATCTGGCTGGTATATCGTGCAACGATGTTACGTCACGGCATCCTGCTTCTGAACGTTCGTCGACCCGCTAATTAAATTTATATCTGTTTGCCCATAGCTCACCCATATTTATTACATATCGGATCCGGAAATTGTAAATATATTGAATGAACAATATTATGTAGGGTATGTTCTAGGTTGCGCTCCGACTTCGCCCCTTATGAAAACAATAAATATATAATCGTCGGAGTTGTGCCTTTATAGTGTAGAGCAAATTTTTTTTTAAGTTAATATCTTTCTTTTCCCCTTTACGTGGGACGTATAACATAATAAGTGATACGTGAGAGAACTACCTCTTCGGGGAAATACTGCGTACGTTATGTTACGTTGTAAAGGAAATACTTAACGATAAACATGTTTAATTTAATATTTATGCCATCTATACATCGGTTTCTGGAAGCCCACTGCTATATAGTAGGATACGATATAAGTTACGCGCGTAACTGACGCGAGACTAACCGTTCCTAGACCTTTTGAATTTAGTTCTTGTGTTCAGATAGTCTGATCACCTGGTAGTCGGACACTCTGCATCCTTAACCTAGACATGACCACAACTCGGTGACCTTTCTTCCCCTTTTGTTGTCAGTCCTTGGCAGGCCAGACATGGTGGTGACTTCAGTTATTAACCGTCACACTCAAACTGACAAAAGTCACAGTCTTTCCTTGTCTCTTGGTATAAATCGTTATGATCGATTATGACCGTGCCAATTTCCATAAACGAATAAATAACTCTTTATTGCTTAATGCATATACATACATATAGATGTTATATTGTTATCTGATAGTAACGATTTCGAAAGCTGTTTTTGTTATCCGATTCATTTTCTTTATCGTAACAAATAATATAATGGAACTGATAACAATGATTGTTAACCATGAATTCCATTGCTCACATACATGTTAATCATGTTTATTATAAAAAAAGAATATATGTATAGTCTAGTGATTGCATGCGCGACTACTAAACAAAAGGTATATTATTTGATCTTAAGGGTGAGAAAATACTATTGGGATGTACTAACTTGAAATTTAACTACATAAATTATCTGGATTTACACCCAGTGTATGGTATTAGATTCACCCCCTATTCTACAACTAACTGGGTAAAATAGTTCTCCTTAGGAGAGATACATGCGTGGTGTTATGTTAAACTAAAAATACCTTTGTACATATCAGACATTTTTGTTTGTTTCAGATTCGCGTCTTCAATATTGAACGGAGTACAAAATGGGGTAGTTTGTGATTCCAGTTATTGCACGGTCTACATTACAGTGTAGTTGGAGCTCGTAACCAAGTGTCGTGTGTATCTAAGTGGTAAATAAAACAAAACTATTAACCATGTATTCTATGAACTATATCGGTAAGTTCATTGCGAACTTTCGCGAGTTCTACAACGAGATCAATGGCGCCACGCTGACGGGCGCCATCGACGTGGTGGTGGTGGAGCAGCCCGACGGTAGCTTCACCTGCTCCCCGTTCCACGTGCGCTTCGGGAAACTGGGCGTGCTGCGCTCCAGGTTAAAAGTTGTGAGTACTCATATACGTTATTATTAAACTCACGTTCTCTGTTGTGGCCGGTAGTTGGTGAAAAGGTGTATTGTGGTATACAAATTAAAGAGTACTCTACATAGAGAGCTACTCTACATACAATACAGGTATTATTGTACAGCATTATTATTGGGCTGCGATACATACATAAGTAATATTTTTGTTGCTAATTAACAAAGGAAGAAGATTATATTTTACAAATTAATTATTCATTCAATGTTAAGTATTAGGTACCTAAACATACTACTAAATAAGTTTTAAATATTTAAAATGTTATATTTAATTTACCTATACGTCAAGCTTAATAGAATTAAATTTAATCAATCGTTCGTAAATCAATTAAAATGTCATTTGATTAGTTAATTGTGACTTTTCTCTTCGAACATTGAATTTTATCTATTTATAAATGATAAAGTCAACGGATTATAAATTATATTTTTTAATGTATTATTATTATACCGTCACGCCTGGAGTAGGTAGATAGTATAGTAGCAGTGCATAATATCTCAATTGCTCTAGACCTGAGATACATAGTTTTATATACATCGTTCTCTTCATACACGCACGCCATTTTCATACACTTCTGATTTCCCTATCATGATAAATGTAACAGCCCCGAAAAAGTGGACAGAGTAGTGTAGTACTCCCAGGTTTCACTAGTTACATTTAAGTCCCATGGAATAGGTGGTGAGCCTATTGTACTCATTCATCATTATCAACCTACTCCTGTCCACTGCTCGGTCGCAAGCTCTTCGCATCCAACCACTGCCAGCCACTTTTCGTTCATCGTCACTCCACCTAACTGGAGGGCGTCCTACGCTACGTTTGCCAAGTCGCGGTCTCAAGACCTCTCGGTCTCCTAGGTCCTAGGTCCTCAGTCTCACTCTAGAACACGTCTGCTCCAGCGGCTATTGGTTTTGCGAGAGATGTCACCAGCCCACTCACACTTCAGCTTGCTAATTTTTTGGGCTATATCGATAACTTCGGTTCTCTGTTGGATTATCTCATTTCTAATGCCCTATCAAGATAATTTCTCATTTTCCTATTGTATCATTCAGTTAATTAACAACAAGACTAAACATATTTGTGTTGAAATAAAGATGCTCTTTACGGAATTGTGACGCAATAATCCATGGCTACTGTACTCGTGTAGGCATGAATGCTATATTTGTAAGGCATAAATACTGTATTGTGTTAAATATTCTATAATTACCCAGTATATAGAAGGGTATACCTAATCACTGCAATCTATCGTCATAGCGTTATATTGACGATGCTCGAACTAGTAAAATGTATATCTACCTATCACACCTTATATTATAACAAAGAAATTAACATACAATCGTTACCAAACGAGTCTCGTATCTACGTGATAGAAGTCAAAGTCAATAGTGCTCGTAGGTGTGATCGCTTTTCCACTAATATTATTGACTGAGACACGTGTTGTGTACATGTGTCTCCTTTGTGTCTCATAGCAACAACAAAACCAGTAATCTCTTTGAAATGGAGAAGCCGATTTTTGTTTTGAAGTAGTTGCCAAACGGATTATTTTTTATACATGAATCTAAAGTCAAACTTGGCAGTGTGAGTTGAAGCGTTATCCCGTAATATTTAAAAAAAGTGTCGATTGTTCTTTGCTCGTTATATTTTAAGAGAAAAGAGTCGCCATCGAAATGGACATCTGCTAATGACCTCAAACAGAAGAACGACACTGAGAAAATAGGGCTGTTGAAGTCAGTCGATCTAGTTCATATCAATTAACTATTCATCAGCAAGAATTATTATGTGGTGTTAAAATGGTCTCAGGACTAGGAATGGGGACTATTAGTATCATTGAACCGTTTAGTACAGGTTAATATCAGTCACTGAAGTATAGTCTCGCCACCTACTCCCTAATGGCACTTAAACGTAACGGTCAAACATACAGAGAAAAACACACGAAAAAACCTTGCGGGGATTACAGACGTGAAATTTCGTTTAGCGTGAGAAAACTTAGTATCTCTCGCATTTGAACTTGGTCACGGATGCGTAGTCACAGCTGGGTACTGGGATATTCGTTTTTAGTTTACACGTCGACAACTACCACGTCTTATTAAACTGAACGTGAACTAACTGGTTTACCCACCCGCAACATTTTAAAGAATGCCTGACCATTTTCCTTTTTGTGTGTGTCTTTTTTTTACCATGCCGCCCATGATGCCTGTTGGCGTGGAAAACCCAATAATACGCCGCTCGATGAGACATAGGGTAACGCGAGGACGAATGTAGTTATAGTGCAATGTTGCATAGAGTTTGCTCAACAAAGAAAACTGAACTTAAATATTAAATTCAATCAATAGTTATTTTTCCAACTGTTGACTAGTGTGGGTACTTGTAAAATACTCAATAGAACTTTTTTTTGATAATGTTGTAAACTGTTTTTTGACTGTCTCGCCTTGCTTCGCTCTCCGGATCGGACACCTACTATTGGATTTTTCTATCTTGAAAATTCTAGTAGTGATTCGTAGTCTGGATTTGTGCCCACTGCATGGCAATAAGCTTATAAAATATTCCATAATGGGACGTAAACGTTACTGGTGAAACGTAGGAATGTACTACACTTATCTGCCTACCTTTTCGGGGATAAAAGACGTGATATCACCTAACGTTTGTAAACTGTCTTAGATTATATGAACTACTTAAAAAGTAAACTTTAAATATAGTTACAACTTTAAATGTATTAAATTTAAAGTCGTAATAAAGTTATGTGTACATCGCACGTCTAATCTCCCCCGGAGCGTGGAAACTCGTAGAATTTTGCCGCTCACCAGACCTTAACTGTGGACTCGTATACGTTGAACATCAAAATACGACGTTTCATTAATTAACTCAACAGAACTTTAGCGTGTGTATGTGTGTGTTAGAAAGTGTATGTATTATTAGTTGTTTACAAAGACTTAATTTTATAACGAGGTACATAATAAAGGTAGCTTTCGTTGTCTTTTGTATTGAAACAATGATTCATTATTCAATGATAAAAGAAGTTAGTGGAGTTGTTCTTCTTTCTTAAGTACTTATAATCGAATATTATCTCCGATGTTTCAGTATATAATATGTATTTATATTATGTAGGTTTGTGTGAATGTGTGTAGCTATGTAAATATATACATATATGTACATATGTGTCTAGTGAACACTCGATAAATATACATATATTGTATTTACATAACTACAACTCTTGCAATCGGAAGAAAGACTGCTGAGCTAGACGTTTTGGGTTCGATCTCCGGTCGAGCAAAGTATTTTTGCGCTACTTGCGATATTCCCAGTAGTATGATCTCTGAGATCGATTTATGCCCGGTATCTGGCAATAGGCTTAGACCCCTGTTCCAAAGCGTGTACAATATAACAAGAGAAACGTGGGAGCACTACATTCTGCCTACTCCTTGGGGAAATACAGGCGTTATGTAACTTATTAATTATGTATGTATTAGCCTAGTAACGAAAGATGTTTAGTTATCAACGACACTACGTATTAGGCTTATCTTATCTATAATACATCGATATACAAGGTCATTTGTTATACGCTCATTTATTACTGATCATATTTATTCCGAGGCGTTCCGACTCTTTTATCATTCTACTGGTGGAAGACGGGGCTCCTCTTATAATGAGACGGATAAAACCATACTCTGCCACGCTGGCCGATACGGGTTGGCAGATTTCACGCGTCTTAGAGATTTTTTCTTTTTCTCTTTTTTTATTTATAAATTATAATATTTATTCATACGGCATGATATTACGAGATTATAAGTATGATTGTGATCAGCGGTGGTCTGATTGTAGTGTCACCTCTTGGAGGTCTGTGGTCAGCTGTTGATTAGTAGAGGCCTGGTATGATGATGATATTTAAGTCGTACTATTTAAGTATATTTGCTTTTGACTATTAAATTTCTATAATTCTTAAAAATTACTCTTGCACCTAGTTTAATCGTAATCGAAAGAATACTTAAAAGGGTATTGGGTAGGTATATAATTGCGTGTGACAGAATTCTCAGTAAAAAGTATTATGTTGATGTTTTTTGTGTACGTGTGTTTCCAATGAATACGTAATTGTATTAACTACAATGAAAAACCGTGACTCTGGCAAGGCTCAAATGATATGTAAAAATAAGGAAACATCAATAGAAATATGAGTTACAAAAATTAGATGTTTTAGTTTTACATTCATTTCACTGTTGTTTTAATAGAGAAAAAATATTATTATATCATCACACCAGGTCTCCGGGTAGGCGGAGAGCACCGAATGTCAAATATCTCTGTCCTTGCAGACGTGACGTGCTTATGTGTTCATGTCTCTCCTCATAAACGCACGCCGGTCTCGGGAAATTAGATAAAAATGGTATCAACCAAAAAATGTGTCCTAAGTATAAATAACCTGACCTTACATCGTCGTCCATGCTGTCGGAATCTTTCTCCGAAGTTCTACGTGCTGAGCGAACGTTTCGTTAAATTGTTCATTTTAAAATTTTAATTATGTCAATATATTTTCTCGTCGTACATTTTTATGTTTTTGTATATACAATTAATTATTGTTTTTAAAGTTCTATTAGAAAATACAATTAAACAATTATAAATAAAAGAGTTATAATTTTATGTAATTGTTCATTTATTATTATATTTGTTAACGTAATTACTAATTAATTAATAATATAAAAGCACATTAGGTATATCTGTATAATTTAAAGTCGAATTTGGAATTTATGTTCATTAATGTAGTTTTAACTGTTAATCTGGCTAATAGTATAGGCGGAGGGGAGTCTCCAATCGTTTGTATGTGATGAAGAGAGTTATGAATGTAAAAAATTCCTATCTCTTATAATAGAAATGTTTGGCATTCAGCGCTGTCTGCTTAACCCATAAGAGACCTGGCGTACTGATATACATACATATATAACCTTAGTCAATGTCATGATCCTACTCAGTATCTACTCTATGAGCGATAGATGAGGAAATGACGTGGTAATACCCGCTGTCGTCACAAGATTTCACGCGTAATTTCACAAACGAATCACGAAATGTGTATGTGTACTGTACATGTGTACCTACACATTGATCGATTCGCATGTTGTATTTAGAATGCGACAGATGCTGTCTCTGTCTACACTTACACCACTAGTGGCGAACACGATGCGGGAGATATAGATCTACAGTTCCACTGTGTACGCAACGTGTCTAGAATGTTCCGGAAAAGGTTAGAACTTTCTGAGGCGCGCGTATACGATAATGGCGATACGATACGATACGATACGATAATACGATACTTTCATATAAAGTTGCACTGTAACAGTTTTATTTATATCGTCATTATATGTTTATAGCTCTCGTAATAAACCGCTTTCGAGATTCGATGATGTTTTAAATATAGTTATCTTAGATTAGATTAGGTCAGGTACTGGCAGACGGGGATGTGAGAAGTAGGCAATATTATGCTGTTCCTTAGACTACCGACTAGGCAATTAACAAGTGTATTACATTTCTATTAAGCATTATTTGTAAGAGAATCCGAAGTCTCCAAAACTGCCGAGCGTGTAAGAAGACGGTGACGAACGTAGTAAAAAAGGTGTATTGCATCTATGTAGTAAAAGGTATTTTGTAATATATTTACCATTTGGAGCTCTCTGCTTACACCCAAAGAGATCTGGTGTGATTGTATAATAACAATATTACGAGTTTAGATGAATATCATCCTGGTGTTTACTTCGGCTTGGACACTTAACACAATGCCAAATTGAGAGAGGAAATCTTGTCCGCACTGAATCACCGTGAAATTTGGATTTATGCCAAATGCGGGGCTACAATTCTACATGACAATTGTTTTGAACATTTTGGCACATAAATATTCGCGCTTCGCGAAGCCGCCGGCCACCTGTTTTTGTTTTTCTTTTTTAGAAAGTTGTGTACGTCCGCTGACAGTACCTAATTGTCATTGGTGTTGCCCGCGTTCGCGTTGTAGAATTAAGAATATACATGTATTGATTTTGTTTAATACATTTGTTGACAGTATTTATGTTATGTACAGAAACCACGCCAGGTCGATAAGGATAGACATTTTGCCACTATGTGTCCTCTGCCTAACTCGTACAGGTCTGTATGGGATGGATATATAATAATAATATGAATGTTTATACAAGAAAAGCCACGTAGAATATACTGTGATGATTAAGAATGAGGAAAATATGTATAAATAAGAGAATCGTATCGAGTGACTTGCAAAAAAGCCGTAAAGTCAAGAAATAATTATTTATTTATTACACATATTATGTATATATGTGATTCGTCGACTTTATGTACTTTGATGTGGCCACGTATGTACATGTTATCATGTGTTCGGGACTGTTGGGAATTTGAAATTAAAACTCAATTTTTACCATGTTTCATTTACTGTTCATGAAATACTTGAACAGTTTAATTTAAAAGAATTCTTGAAATTGAATTAGATTAAGTTGGTACATATATTATGTATTATAATTATGATATATATGGCTCATTTGTGATGAGAGTGTAATATGTCAAAAATGCTCTCTTTCACAAAACAGTTCAGAAAGTTTGAAATCATCTTTCTATGACTATTATTTGATATATTTACTGCTATTCTTTGATATATTAACTGTTGTTATAATCAGAGTTTACTGAAGGTGAACATTTTTGACATATTACACTCTATTCGCAAATGAGCGATATGTATGATATGCACATATTATGTTGTATGATATATACCTACATATATGATAAGAAATAATTATAATCATTTAAATAAAAGTACATCACGTTATTCCACTTCTCTGTAATCGGTGTGCTTGTTGACGGGTCACCATTTAATTTTTTTTTTTTCTATTTACTTTAGTCGAGAATAGTAACTACATCTCAATAGTTGTTATTTTAATAATACAGTATATTTTCTGAATTATTTTGTTCACAAATTATAATTTTAATTTAATAACAATAAGACTTGCATAATCACCCTATTGTCATTTTAGATTAATTCCTGAATATATAGCCCCCTATTGTACTGTAGTAACTATAGCGATTTTTTTTTGGAAAATTAATCAAAAGCTTCATTTTTATTTTACATTGTTATATTGTGTGGGAATAATTATTGTTATATTTCAGAATCATAGCATAATTAAAGTAATTACACTATAAAATTATATTAACTATTATAGTTATATACTTTAATCGGCACTTCACGTGACCGATAAAAATATAACATCCCGTCTGTGTTTCTCCGA
>DWME01004104.1:0-16889 GCA_018244795.1 Parelbella ahira ahira
CAAATCCATACATTGATATATCAATGTTATCCTTTGTCTGTACATATCGTACCTCGCCCAGGGCTGCGAGTATATGGATTTGGTCCTGGTTTATTTGATTTGCTGGATGAATATGGTTTAATGAATAATACACATGTGTACAAGTGTATATAACGTTACACAGCTGGGTACTGATTGAGTTAACTCGACTATCTCGAGATGTAGCGTTCGTGTACAGATCTTTCGAAACAAAATATTTGAGCAATTTAATATAAATGTCCGTTTTTGGTTCCAAGGCAAACAGATCATTAAAAATAAAATATTATTATATATTTAATATATATAGAGTATTAAAATTAAAATATAATATTAAATATAAAATACTTAACATATTTTAAATTTTTCACTTTATTTTATTTCTCCTTTTTGCCTTGTGTTTATTAGGATTAAAGTCAGGCATATAAGTGGAGGACATGTCTGCAACGGCTGGACTTTGAACCTTGAAAGAGTTGTTCAAAATTGAAAAGTTTTTCTTCTTGTATAATATGATTTTACTTTGGTCTAGGCTTCCCAGGGTCTTAAGACCACTGGTACCTCTTTATGCAAATTCTATCGGAGCAAAAATCTGAAACGATTGATGCGACAACACTTCTACACTCCTTTTACGCAATGCTTGCCCTCCGCTTGAGAACTGATTTATCCAAACGATCTGCCACTTCGACGGAGTGATTTTGAGGGCATAATAAGTAATCCTTGTTCGTCTACGAATTACATCGTTGCGAATTCCGTCACGTACAAAGTTGCCGAATATACATAACACTGAAAGTGGTTTGATATTTCGAATGAAAGGTTGAAGAAAAGATCATCATGACATTCTAAATAAATGAATAGTCATAAAATATAGCCGTCATGCATAAACATTATTTTATTTAAATAGTTACTCGTCACCCGTATTATCCTTTCATTGTTCTCCCTTCGGATATCGTCCTTAATCGAAAAACATATCGTCTTTAAATGAAAAACATCAAGTCATGTTCTAGGATGCTGGTCTACTTTACACTCCTTGGAAATTAGTTAATTCTAAGGTTTAATTACAATGTTTGCCCTCACCGTTGTAGAGTTATATATTGAATTTAATTAATTAAATTAAATCGCCTGTGAATCTTTTAATTACTATTTATTTCGAAAGAAAGCTGATAAAATTATTAAACTTATCGAAACCATGCAATGGGCGACTTTTAAGACTTCTACTTACGATAAAATTATGCTCCGCCAGTGACGCAGATAATTCTCATGCTTTCGTTTTTCGCGAATTCATTGTTTCATTCATGTAAAAAGTAAAGGGTTTCTCGGGTGTGGTAAATGCGACAGCTGCTGAGTAAATAATGTATTTAAATTCATCTCAAGTGCGCCCGATTGTTATGTACATTTTCACTTGTAAATTATTGAACCAATTTTTAGCGGTTTAGTATAAATTATGGAAACAGACTGTGATAAAAGACACGAGCTACTTGGAATACTGTTAAATTCGACCCCAGCAAATCCCTAATAAATGTTGAAAGATTGTGATCCTTGTATTAAAGTTTAGTATTCAATAGTACCTACTATTCGTTTTTAGCATTAGTATTTAATAGTACATACAATATAATTCCTGACAACTAATGTTTTGACAGATAAAATCAATCAGATGGTGGATGACGTTTTAAAAGTTTAAGATGAACTTAACAATGAACCATTGTACGTTAACGGTGCTTCTCGTTTCAGATTTGGACAGCACGGAACAGAAGGTGTCGATAATGTTGAACGGCGAGGAATCAGAATTATATTTCGTTAACTGCACAAGCACGAAGGTAAAGTAACAAAATGTACTTCAAAGTTGCATATACATATATTGAGTTTCGAATAACAATAAAATCAGAAATACAACAATCCGTAGAGAGTGTGATAAAAGTCGTTAAATAAAAGAAAATAATCTTCGTCTGAAAGTAAAATCATAAAGAGGCAATTTTCATGTCTACTGGTTTTCTCCGAACTGTACGAGTTCTTACAAAGAAAATAAAATGAATTATTACTTGTACGTTGTCTAATAAATAATATATAAAATAATTAAAAATAAAATTTATGTCCAAAGATTGTCTCCGACTTAATGATGACTGACGGTTTTATTTATCCAATAATTTTAAAACCAAAAAATGTTCTTCCTCTTTCGGAAAATAAAAGACAAATTATGGTTTTACATGTTTTACAACGTTTGGATTAGTCAGTTCCAAATGTAAGTAAAATGAGACTATGCCAATCTTTTATAGGATTTTGATGTGTGTAGATATTTATGTACACCATTTTGTCCATTACAAAACAACAACAACGGGAATTCCGCCCTCGAAATATAATAGACGAAAGCAATTAAGTATTTTTCCAGCTCCATATTATGAGATAATCATATGTAGTATGTTGTAGTTACGTTTAATAAAATCAATTAACCCTATTTTGACGAAGTCGTAAAAAACAAAAAGGTTATTGTTCGTTTTTATACGAATGACATCTTATGAAAAATGTTCTTAAATTTTCCATGATGTTGGCTTGACCCTCGGCTAAATTCAGATCGAACAATATAATTTCCGTGAAAATGACTCGGCTTATTGTAATGTAACGACAATGGCATTTATTGATCGCGCTCGGACAATGTACATGATTTATTATATGTGGCAACAATCTTGTAAAGATGTAGACCAAATCTAAACGTGTTTTAAAAGAAAGAAGGTCTTATTTCGCATGTTAATATACTAAATTAATTGAAATCAGCACCCGAAACGTTCAAAGCACCTGCGGGTAGAAGGAGAAACTTATTTGAAGCCACTGGCGATGGTTTCCCTATTTATTGAAATTGACAACACGTGCGCAGAAGCATGTTGCTAGAATACTACTGAAACTTCCATAGCGACAGGCCACGCAAGTTGAAGCAAAGTTTGGCAAATGGAAATTGGTACAATTTGGGAGTCGAAAGCTATTATTATTACGAATTTGTACAAGTTCAGAAATTTACTCAAAATTTCTTCCAACAAACGTAATTTTACGCCTAAGGTTGATTGGTAAAGAATGCCCTGGGCACTGAGTCCTCCTTTTGTTTAAAATACGAGAGTTTAGGAGTTACAATAAAGAATAAATAAATAAAAATGTATATCGAGATACTTATGGCTACCCTATTGCGTTTTAAAAAGCTGGTTCCGATTATTATCGTCTTCCTTAAGTCATTAAGTAAAAATTTCGGATACCAAGTTATGAACTCTTATCTCAATTTAAACTTAAACAATGCGGTTAATAATACTCCAAGTTTAAGAGAGATCCTACAAAAAATATACATATTTCGATAATAATGTTCTTTAATAAATCAAAATATATCTTTTACAAGTTTGTTTCATAATAGTAATAATACAATCATTGGTAACATCGCAACAATTTAAACCGTACACAATGAATACGCTAGGTTCACCATTTGATCCGATACCAATAGAACAACAGTTGAATAATGTGTTCAGTTAAGTTTTTAGCTACATTTCTTATGATTAGATTCGTGTAATCAGTATCTTCATTACACATTGGATCTGTGGCCGTTGTAAGCCTCACTAACTATTCCATGTTAGAAACTGAATATAACTGTGAAACATAGGAATGTACTGCAAGCCTGTACTTGCATCTTTGAGAATTACAGGCGTGATGTTTCGTTTTTTTTTTCTTTTTTACACCATTCAAATATGTTGCTAGGTAGAGCTACACCATAAGCAGCACACTCTTTCTACACCATATATAGGAGTACGCACAACAGCCTGTATCTAAATTTACCCAATCCACTATAAAAATTACCTAATTACTAAGCATTAACTTCGCTTCGAAAGCTTCGAACGCTGAGGTACAACCGCTCCATTGTTCTGCTTAGTACAAGTGATTGCATTATTCGTCGCGGTCGCTAGGGTGCGGGTAATTACATTAAAATGTGAAGTATTCCAGTCTAGTCCGAAAAAATAAAACGGCATTAGAATTACTAAAAATGTCCTCAATATTAACGCTTGCACTTCATATTCACCAAATACTCAAATTTTTTCAACATTTACAGGAAGAAATCGATCGTGTGGAACCTCCTGACGCGTTTGTAGTTATATACTCCGTAGTCGACAAAGCGTCCTTCCAAAGGGCAGAGCAAGAACTGGCCAGGCTTTTGGATTGCGATATGCTCAGGTCAAGACCAGCGCTTCTGGTGGCTAACAAAATAGACTTGGCGCGAAGTCGTGCCGTTTCTACACAAGGTAATATATTTTGTATAGTAATACTAGAAACACAGTAAGTTTCCTCTTGTCTCTAAAAAGCTTAGCAGTTTTACTACGAGGCCATAGAGAGTTAAAAGAGCTGTGCCAAGGTTGAAAGTAGTCAAGGAGGAAATCTTGTTCGAAAAACAGTTAATTGAAGTTCGACTCCTCTCCGCTTTTAGAAAAAAAAATATTAGAAGGTGATTAAGGACGAAGCCTGTAAGACTCGAACTTCGGCTTAAGGAGTCGTTGGAAAAGAATGGGTATTGTAATAGATCTTAGAATAAAAAATCTGAGACAAAAAAATCTTGAAAAACCTTCGAACATCTTGTATCTAGTACCTTCCCAAGAGAAGTCTTCTTCTTCGTGACTCGTTCCCACGATGCAGAGGATCGTAGCTCCTTTGTGCTAGCACTGTGATAATGGTATCCTCAAGGGAGGTAATGCCTCCCCAAATGAAGGTGCTTAGTCAGAGATATTGCTGTTAGAGCGAATATTATCTGTCTACCTCCATCTAAAAGACCGTACAAAGACCGGACCATAATATATATAAACCTGACTATACAAATATCAGACCATACAAAGCCCAGATAGCATAAAGATTGCCCTCTCTTCCTTACCCTGGAACTCTCATATCACCGAGTCCGTTAGACAAAAAGTGGACGCACAACTCGTGCATATTATGCACGTGCATATTCCAAATAACATACAGTTACCCTATTTGATGTCATTCATATTACGACCGCTATATGTGAAAACTTAATGCGAATATTTTTTCTTCAATACACAAAATACATTTATATAAAGAATCATTTTACAATGACGAAAAGAAAGGTTATTTTCGTGACCATTAAACGCCAATAGCGGCTTAAAACGCTGTAATTGACAGCCTAATTACAGTTTCAATGAGCGAGACTCGAAAAGAAAAAAAAATGTGGTGGACGAGCGTATTGCGGGCTGTGGCGGGAAATTTTGCCGCCTTCATTATCCGCTATTATGGAGGCAAATTGATTTCCCTGGCGATCCTTGGCCCTTATTTTGATTATTATACTCATATTTTTCGTAACGACTTCATTCAGTCGAAGACAGACTTTTTTGTTTTCATGTTGTCAGCATGAATATCAGTTTATTAGCAGGTTTTCATGGGATGTCAGCCCTCTCTTTTTATATCGTTAGCAGGTTTCAGTATCACGAAATGTTTTATTTGACTACATGACCCGGAAAAAAATATGGAAGAGTCAGAGAACTGAACACGAAAATGAATGTAAAGATAATACTGTATAGATGTTCCTTTCAAATTATCCATAACACCGTATTAAAGAATTGTTATAGGTATTTAGGTATATAAAACTTGCAAAAGATACGAAATATGTTTTCACATGTATTTATGGTACATTTATCTTTCGAAAAGTATCAATATATGCAACGGAGTTTTTTAATTTTAATCTAAGTGACAGGCAGATATTATTTGATTTAGTAGACTTATAATATCACTCGTAAGATGGGGCGATATTTCTACAAATGATTTCAGGCAAAATATTGTAGAGTATAATTTGAAACTACATATATTGTATTTAAATGCAATATAGAAATTAAACACAATGTTGCCAAGATAAGTGCTACGTTAAAACTGATCGTATATTGTTTGCGTTAGAAATCTATCCTTCAAGTGGGTCGTAATTGTCTGGACGTTCATCTTGATGGAAGACTACCTCGGCGTAATTAATGACGTGGCGCTGTGCGGCTTCTCGCGGCAAATGGCAACTGTGTCTATTATTACGGTGTTACAGACGGGAAACATGAGAAAATTATTCAGCAGCATGAAAAGATTCTGTTAGGAGGATACATCTCGACAGATATTATAAACATATGCAGGATTTAACAAGAATATTTGTTAATCTGCTTTCGTGTTTTTGAGGTTAATTTTTTCACATACAAGACGTGTAACACGATTCTGACGATCAAAGTCTTCATTGATAATGCTTTTCAAGTTTTTAATTATTGTGCAACGCCGCATACCTAGGTCTTGAAAAGAATTTTAAATCCAAATAATGCATGTTTACTTGAAAGATAGGAAACAGTATGATGATTCAGCAGCTTTAGCTCAGATCCTGTACTCGTATAATGTACGAAATTGTATTTCATAATTTATTCAAGCATTTTATTTCAAGTCACTAATGCGGCTTTTCTTTCACAGACGGCAAATGTTTAGCGTGCACATATAAAGCGAAGTTCATAGAGGTCTCGGTGGGGATCAATCACAACGTGGACGAGCTGCTTGTGGGAATCCTAAACCAAATCCGTTTGAAGAAGCAACAGTACTCAGCCGACGGAGGCAGGGAATCGTCACCAGCTCACTGGTACAAATCCCGGGGTGTAGTCCGAGCGAGCATGAAAGCAAGGCAGATGCTGACGTGGATCTTCGGCAAGGAAGACTCTAAGTTCAAAAACTGTGAGAATCTAAACGTCCTGTGAGTGGAAAATGACGGCCCCGTGTTTGTGTAATGGACAATCGACGCCGGGGCTCAATTTAATTTGGTGTTAAGTGTTTACTATAAGCTTAGTATTAAGGCGTGGTAATCGTTGTTTGGAGATTATTTTATTACATAATTGATGTGCTTCCGAAAAATGTCATTACTGGCTAGCGTCTGGCTGTTTGTGGTGTTATTTAATTCAGATTTATTTACACGACGATTGACTTTTTGATCTTTTATTATGTTATTTTGAAAGAGCTGAAGAACCTGAAAAGAAAGAAGTGTTGAACGAATATAGACAGATTTCTTTCTTTCTTGGTTTATCCGTTATAAAATTAGTAAACATTCGAAAAAGTATTATCTAAACTTCGATTAGATTAGATTTTACTGTTATCTATTTATATAAATTGTATTATAACACAAAAAACCACTGAACCTGCGATCACGATAAATATCACATAAATATCAAATATAACATTTGTTTTAAAACATATGAAAGAGGCGTAACGTTTTTTCCTTGCGTAACGAAAATATGCATACATACATACATAATAATATATAAGCAATCTAAATCGCCATATCGAATTGTATTAAGAGTTCAAAAAAGAGCGCAAGGTATTTAGCGGTATTTGGTCACGGTCCATAAGCCGCACATTACTTTACGATGTAATTTGTGTTCTGGTTAATGATAGTAAATTTCAAATTAAGAAGCCTTTTCCTTTTTGAATTTTCTATAACCGATACTTGTCTTAATGTATTATAGAATAGCAATAATAACAATATACTTCGCGTATAACAGTATCTTGCGCGCGAAAAATATGTAGCTTGACAGTTGAAATAAACCGACAAACGTCTTGTATTGTATAATGCCAAAGATTATTTATCAGTTTAGTGTGTATTGTTGTAGTGGTGTGTGTGCCAACTTTTGAGAGAATTTAAAATACGTAAATATAAATGAAGCTTAATTAAAGTGAGAATACAGTATTTTCCCCATTTATATAGTCATTAACTTGGTAATAAGACGATATATCAGCAATATTTATTTAAGTATGACAATTTGTCTAATAGATGTATTGTATAAGATACTATATTCATTATATTATTGTATCGCGTATAATCTATATCTAATAAATATCTATAGCTTAATAAATATTCTACAAAGTTACTGGACCATTTCATATACCTATGTATAGGTATATAAATTTAAATTGTTCAGGTTAATAATGATAATTACAACGCGCCTTTTAAAAATTTCAATCTACTCTCGTGAAACTAATTTTTGTTTTCCCAATTTAGTAATAAAAATATTATCTCCTTGTATTTGTATTAAATGTAACATAAAGAAAATTCGATGATATGTGATCATTTATTTGTGATTATTTTATCAACCCCTTCGTTATTTTACTATGTAGTGGTAAAAAATATCAAGAAATTTATCCCATTTTTTACTATTCAAACCCAGGGTCCACATTAATCCTTCCATCCTCTGCGAAATGATTCATTAAAAAATTTTCACAATCTTACTGAATATTTGAAAATAGAAGATTCAAAAAGTACTTGTTACTATATAAAAATAATATTCACAAGTAATTATACCACATGATAATCTATTGCTTAAAAAATATACTGTCTGTATTAATATAATTATTATCTTTGTCTTTTATATAATCTGTAGCTAATATAATTGTAAAAGGTATGTATATTAGGATAAGGTGACAAGAGATAGGAAGCAGAAAATCTTGGTTAATACATACTATCAAAGATATATAGCGATAAATATAATATGTTATGTACAAGACACACAATATTCGAATGTGGTTGAAAGGCCTGTCTTACTGACGTGTCATTTACAATGTAACTGTCAGTTTGACACATGACATGTAAACAATACTCATGTTACATCAATAGTGAAATTATACCGAGTATTTCTACTTCTTGTCTGTTTAGTAAGATTTAAAAAAATCGTGTAAATATTTCTGCGCATGCACCGAGAGATTTGATGTTGTAATTATAATAAATTATATTGAATAACGATTGAGTATTTTTAAGCGATAATTTGAATATGGAATAAGAAGTACCAGTCTTTTGAGTTTTAAAGTTTATTTCATAACAAGTTCCAAAATCTTATTTTATAGTTCACAAAATAGATTAAACGAGGAATCATTTTGCCTAACCGGTAACATTTCAAGCACACTGTTACAATTTTGTGTACACTTCTAAATATCAATGCAACAGTCTAAGTCTGATCAAATTCGATAAAGAAAACATCATATTATTGTTCGAATTTAAAGTACCTTCAAAATCATACTAAGACCCATTTCTCACGAGGGCAGAATTAAAATGAAGCGATGTATAAGATAGGTATTATCACTTAAGTAGCATATCGAGTTTTATCTCCATTACGTAATGTGTATATTGTTCACAGAAAATTGACGATGCAGTTTTACACTTTGTTCAAGGTTGACGCGCGACTGCGCGCGTTGACGCTTGTTTTTCTCGCTCGCTCGCATTTTCTGTAAACTTTGCACGTCATTTAATGGAGATAGAACTCAAATTGCTATTATAGTGGAAGTGACATACAATAGTCGCGCGATCGAAATAAAGGGCTGTCCCAGGCAAAGGGCGCTTAAACAGTAAGAAATTTAAATAACAAGGCTGTTTACATTCGACACGACAACTAATTGATTCTCTGATGATAAAGCCAATTAATACATTCGCTCATTGTAACGCATACCTTATCAAAACTGTTATAACTCAAGAAATGAATAATTCTTTAGTAATGAAATAACATTAACAGCCCTTTCACATACGACGGATATGCTACATTGTGACCGCGCGTACATAAGTATGTTTTTAAGCACCTATGTTATAAAACCGGTACTTTGTAAGCGCCTTAACATAATCTTGTTTATCAATAAAACCAGCCTAGTACAGAAAATGACTATTATTCCCTTGTCTAGTCTCAATTTAGGTATACATAAGTGATACATAAATTGTGCTTTCAATGGAAACATTGGAACATTATGATCGTAGGAATTTAAAGTTATCGAAACACAAGCAAAACGAGATGAAAGAAATAATGCAAACACAATAAAACAAAACAATAAAACAAAAATAAAGGAATGCTTCAAAAAATTATTGATTTCAAGGATAATTAACATATGTACCGAAGTAACTCCAGCACCTATATATTTTTGGGATAACCTGACTAGTTTTTGATACAAGCGAAATACTTCATCATTTCCGCCGTTCGCATCGAGGTCGTGCAAAGACTGAAAAGAAAACGCACACGTGAGTTAATACAGTAACTACATCATTTATTTGTTTTTATAGATACCTAAGAAACATTTAACAGTAAAGTAATTTCACCAGGTACTTTTTCCATCTACTCGCCGATCCCCTGTACTAGCGTTATTATTACGGAACATGAATGTTTTGATATCTTTTACATTATAATTAGTTATCTTTTAAATAAATTTACATACTTATCTTTTACGTAAAATTTGTTATGATGAATTATTCTTCACTCTTGTTAATTACATTCATTAATATCTAAGTATAATATTATATTTCTTTATCTATCATAATCTTTGTATCGCGACTCAAAGCAGTGCCTTTTTATTGTTAGAAGTATATTATTATAAAGCATATATTAATTAGTTTTTTGTTAGTTAATTTAGCGTGTATTAGTAGTTTATATTGTAATATTAATATTTAAATAAAATGTAATATTTTATTGTCTGTATTTTTATTGGGATTGAAATTTAGGGCCAAAGAAATTAAACCTCAGGTATTAAATCTCAGGTGTGGATCCACATAATATTTAAATCTACCATAGATAAGTTTATAGAACAAGAAAAATTTATCACACGAACGGAATATTACAATTATTCTAGGCACTGAATTATGAGAATATTTCAAAAATAATTATAGTTTGTTTAAAAAAAATGAGATTTTCCCTCTTTTTCTTACGCGAAAGAATAAAGAGCAGTAATTTCATTACATCGATGTTATATCCAGTAATTAAATGCCAATCTGAAATAAATGTCATGTTACAGTATATCAGATGAGTTGTGAGTGCTGCCATAGATTTCTTTCCCGTTCAGTAACATGTATTATCTGTAGCTAATAATTATATATAAATTTAGTAAGTTTTTCACTAATTTACTGTAGTTTAATTACTATATACTATAAGTATTTAAGAGCAAGCCGAGTTGTACACATATGACATATGTATGTACATATGTGCGTTTTTCCTTTTTGATTTATACGATTTTAAAATTATCCATATCCATACTACAGGCACTCGCTAGGCGAGGCGGCGAGGCCTATGTTCAGCAATGGACAGATACAGGCTGATGATGATGATACTACTTATAATTACATCCTATAAAGGAATTAAATTACATATTCTTTAAATGATGGATTTGTGTGTACATTTCTTTCTCATTCTGAAGGGAATTGGGAATATGTGTACAAATTGTTTTGTGAATAACCCGAATTAAAGTAATATAATCTTTATTGTCATTAATTAATTATTTATGAAAATCGTGAATGTGGTACTTACTACATTTCTACGTCGTTCGTTGTTAAAGCAGTATTTGTTTATTAAGTTATTTTCTCTTTTTTGTTTAAAAACATTTAAAATATGATTATTTAACAACATTACAATACCTAATAAAATCATTTAGGAAATTAAAACTGACATTTATATAAATTTCTATTTTAATTATTCGCTAAGTTGTATAATTAATTCCCTATGTATTATATTCATTTCAGTAGAACTTTATTAATGAAACGACTATTTTTAATGTAATATAAATTTTATGTTACTCATGTGACCTGCAAAGGTTCGGATACTATAACCAAAAAAAATTTCTTGAAAAAGTATATAATATATTTCTGTTCTCTTTATGCTGACGTTACTGTGAATATCCGAAGCGCAGTGTTTCTTAGGATATTATAATATGATCTAATAAACTAATACGACCTAACCATCAAGCTAATTTTCAAATATTCATCACTTATTAGTAAGTTAACATTGTTTTAATTTGACCATTAAATCATGTCTCACAAGTAGTTATTTCAGAAACATTTTATTTTAAAAAGACTAGCCCAACCTAACATATCAATATTAATGATGATAATTAGATTTTAAAATACATAGTAAGGTTACATTTTTCCTAATGTTGTATTTCCGTTAACGTTGTATATTATGCTTGAGTATTTTAAGACACATTGACCTTTGAATACTCGCAGTAAAATGTACATAGCGCCGATATCAGAGAAATCGGATGGATCTTGTAAAACGTTTGATTGGTTTAATATTCTAGAACGTTCGTTTCTCATAAAATTATTTATCGATCAATATAATCACAGTAGTGTATAGTCATTAATTTTATTGATAAGGAGTATTATATCAGTATGTTAAATGTAAATTAAAGTTGCATTTGGAAATATATCAGTTAGGGTTTGTATCATTGTCTGTTAAATATTTAAGTGATAGTGGATAGGATTAGAATTTTTGATATTACAGATCGAAATAAGTATGATGACGCCTATTTTCCATACAGGTAAGTAAAGAGTAAACATTTCTGTCAGGTGTAACGACAATGTTCTATCAACTTTTCTACTCTCTTCAAAATCGTCATTTTTAACTTTTTGTTTGATAACGTCTCCGATAGCACCGTTCATACATATACGAATTGAATCCAAACGATTGATACGAAAATCAACTTTAGTATTTGAAAACGCTATACACATGAGGAATCTGCCCTCCTTACAGTTTTTTTTCAACGTTTTCTGAGACGTAAGGAAAAATTTAAAAATATTGGTCTAAACAATAAATGTATATTTGCTAAATCAAAATAAACAGCATGTTTAGGTAAATTAACTTTTGTAATTCTATACTTTCGTTTTCTTTCTTTCATATACTTACAATATTTATGTGATGAGACTATCAAAACTAACGGCCGCCGCTAACCATAGACAGATGTCTATGTCACTTGACAGAAACAACTGACCTTGAATGCAACTGTCAGTGTCAATTACTCCAATGTGTACAGTGTTACCGCGAATCCTACCACTATCATTTAGTTATTTTAACAGATGGTAATAATATTATCAATGTATAATATATCTGTGTAGTTCACATTTATTGTAAATAAACCAATTGACAATAAAATTTGATTACATTATGTTCTTTGTTTTATTGTTAAATAATAATTTATAATATTATGGTCTTATACATTCTAGGCTTGAAAACTGATGGGTGTGCAACTTTGAAACCGTACGCAGAGGAGTGTATTACATTGCTTTGCCTATCCCTTCAGATACTTTAGGCGTGATCTTACTTTCTTTTTAATGCATAATGTGTCAAAATTGAACGTAACTCGGTATATCTGAACTAATAGAAAAGATCGTAATGAGAACTGTGCGTAATGAAAATCTCCATAATGTACAAAAGAAGCTTATATTCTATAAATGTGCACTAGGCCAGCGTAGTAGAGTGGAGTAGAGCCTGAAAACTCGCCATTATTAGTAATGAGTTGCATCTGCACGGAACAGTAAAAAGTAGTTAATGAAATTTGTAATTCGTATTAAGATATTTTTATTTCTAATTTGATAACAACTTCGATGTATTATTCATTTTTTGAATTTTAAATTAAAAAGTGTTCCTGTAAACGACGAAATCTTATGTTTTAAAAAAAAGAATCATAGTAATATATTATGGTGCTCTATCAAATTAACAAAGAAAAAACCTAAAGACTAAATATATTATAATCTGTGACGTATAACATTATCGATTGACGTTTGCCGCCAACACGGAAACTTTTATCTATTTGAAGACATTAGACCGATAATAAAAGGTCACAATTTGCATTCAATAGTAAAAGGCGAAAGGAATAAACGTGATCAGAGTACGAACCGTTTTTTGACATTATATATTGTAGTAATCTATTGATATCTCTGTCAAATGACCCGTGGGTATAAAAAGTCAAGAGTAATATTTTGTTTCTTTAATAAATTCTTTGATATTATACTTCAGGGTCCATGAACCATAGAATTATAATATACATACAAGTACCTACACCACACGCATATTTACATTAACAAATATCTAATAAATTATTTATATACTAAATTTAGACATAGTTTTATTTATTTATTCGAATAGTAACTTATTTATCTATTAATTTATCCATTCTACAATTCATTTGTTTAATTATGTATCAATTTCTTAAACCTGCCCACGTGCCCACTGTTCGCTTATAATCTATCCATCCATCTCTTCGTCTATCTACCAATCTACTACCTATCTATCTATAGAAAACATCATATTATTTTCACAATATAAAACGTACACTTTCCTTGTTTTAACTTGATATCCACGAGCAAGACGCTTGCAGTGCCGTAATGTCACTTTAAGGACACCTCGTTACCACACAAAACACCTCGCAATATTCCCCCATTTCAACCGGTAACATCCTGCTTATACGCATCAGCACCTCTGAACCACAAATTGAAAGTACTCTTGTTAACGTCACGGGTATTTGGTGCTAAAACTTTACAACCAGCGCGATGATATTGCTTTTAAAATACGTCGTTTAAAACGGCTAGCTGTGGTAAAGCAATGGAAAGAATTTTACGTTACCTCATATCAATCTTAAAGTTTATATTAACCGTACTACTAATACTTAAATGTATCTACTATTTAAGCAACGTCCCTCATACCTTCATAAAACCGTACCGTCGAACCTTAGATAAGTAAAGGTGCGTTACGCTCGAAAAAGTGGTCCAATTAGTGTTGTCGTTAACGCAAGTTGGCTAGCAGATATAAAATTGGAAAATAGGAAAACCAATAATTATGTTACCACAAAGGAAAAAACTCGCTCTCTCATTTCCTCAATCATTTTCTTTTTCATTCATTTATTCACTCGCTTCGTTATTCATTTATTCGATCATTCACTCATTCATTTATTATGGGATAGTACACAAGTTTCTCTCCAATGCTAAGGATCTTAGACTCGTCATGGGATCCTTGTCCCTGATTATCTTCCTTTATTTGCTCCGGCTATGGTGATGTGCACGACTTCCGCTAATATCATCGTACCGTTCTATTCTTTACAATAATACTTGATCTAGTTTATTGTTCTATAATAAGACAGATGGTCAATTTCTAACGCAATTTATGGTTTAAAAATCAAATACGATGTCGTTTTGTCATTAACAAGATGACGTCTCGACGCGAAGATTGTATTGTACATCCTAAGATTAAAGTGAGTGGGTGTTAAAGCAACCTCTTTTTATGCAGAGTTACAAATTATCGCACAAAGGGAAATCTAAAAACGAAATCATGTTTAGTATTTGTTAAAGCATAACACTTAACACGTAAATTTTTGTGATATTAATTTGTTTATAATTAATGCGGGTATTTGCTCCGTGTTTCTTTATTTTCAGTGTCAAACTATTATTGTTTTCCAAAAGAAACAGTTGTAGATCTGACTACATACCGTTTAGCTAATTTATGTTCTATATATGTACAACTCGATAGGGACCCGACTGACATCTTTCTTCATGAGCTCCCACCGATCGCATTCAACAAAATCGAACGATCATTTTCATAATGAAAATTTAAGGAACAAACCTAAGATAAAGACGACCTTTCACATTTTTATTTGATCGTATGGAGTAGGTATTTATGGAACAGAATACTTTGGAACTTATTATTATTTTCATACCTTTAACTGAGTAATCTAAGCATTTCCCATAGATTTCCCTAATCTCAAAGCTTATGGGATTTGTATGGATACTAATATTGTTCCGACTTTGAAATTATCTACACAACCCATTATTACTTGATCTCTTTCGTTTATTCCTATCTTTTTCCAACCTAATAAAAAGTAATATTTTTGTCTCTTCTAATGTTCAGTGGGGGAACTCTAGTGAGAAAGGGCATACAACGGTCTTCGAAAGTCACTTTTAAATTCCGAATAACTTTTGTTTGAAGCCGTTTATATTAAAATTTATATTTCAATTGAGTTTTTTATACGTTATGTCAACTACGTGGATATATTAATATTTCATTACATTTTTAGATTACTGAATAAGCATGTTTTTTCTTTTAGAATTCCGTAATTTGAATAATCTTTTCTGCGTGCAATGTTCTTGTTATCGTGAATACATCACGGCGAATTACGGCGAATTTAAGAACCTTATTGAGTAACGAGATCAGTAACGGATCCTATCCCTTCGGCGATAACAGGCGTGATGTTACTTTAATTATCAGTAACGTTATAACAGGTTTTATCTGATTAATTGCGTAAAACAAAGTATGTAGTTCATAGTAAACTTAATTATTTATTTGCATATGTACATACCTACTTGTCCACATGAGCAACCAAAACAAAGGGCAAACTTAATGCCTAGTGGCGTTTTACACACGTGAACCCTTGGAAAATAGTAAAATTATATAGGAAAAACATTGGTGAAATAAACAGAAATAAAAAATACTTTATTTAAACATCCATCCGCAAATGGCACTCAATTTGAGCGTTGAACATTGAAGGCTTGAGTTTTTACTACAGTTTTAGCAAGCGTAATTTTGCAAACCGTAGTAAATTTTAAACCCGAGGAAATCCTATAAATACCCGTTTTTCTGAACGCATAGCACCATAATAGGACACATATGCATGTCACGGCTTATATTTAATTAGCATGTTGCTTAACTCAGCATCTTTCAATCAATCACTGCATCGATGTAACGTAGTTGTAATCAGCTCCGGAGGAGACGATGTGTTGTAATGAAAATTAACAAATGATTAAATAAGTCTTCTAAATCTCTTGTGTATAAATACTGCTAATAACTGTTAAGGCTCTTTAAGCCACATTCCGTGGCAATTCATGTTTTTTTTTGTGTTTATGTAGAAAGCAACTCTTGTTTTCTAGCCAATACCTACCTGATAGGCCTTTTGGTTCACCCCAGTGATCACTATCCTTATATTAAGCAATGACTGCCTCGTTGGTCGAGTGGTTGCAAACGCAACTGCCGATCCCGCCCTGGGTTCAAATCCCGGGTCGGGTACTATTGGATTTTTCTAATTTAGAATTTCTAGTAGTGACTCGGAGTCTGGAT